>JARJHM010000839.1:0-127891 GCA_033356055.1 Carex pumila
CACATACCATACCTCAAGGATATTCAAGTAATTAATCATGGTTTTCTTCCAATGCATGAAATTTTTGGTAATAGTACCAAAAATTAGGGGTTCTTTCACGGATCTATAGGGTGCCATTTGTCAAGTTGATCTAATCTCCAATTAAGTGTCTTAATTCGAGCAACCTGGCTCTGATACCACTTTGTTACACTTAGGGGCACCTCTAATTAGCTCGAAAACTGAAATTAAATTGCAATTGAATATAAAGAGATGAGTTTAGAGAAATTTGACACGCGTGGTGATAACGGAGTTCGGCAAAACAAAGACCTACGTCTCCGGGGCTTCGCAACCTTGTGAGGTGCGCCTTTCTATTACCCAATACGAAAGGATTACAACTTATGAACCGTTGAGCCCTTACACACCAAGCGAGAAGTCAAACGGCCAACTCAAAGAGATGAGAACAAGGTCTCGATTGTCTAGAACACAAGAGAAACACTCAATAGATCACTCTAATCTAATCTATATGAAGATTAGTGAAGTAGGTTTGAGGTTGCTTAAGGGATTTTGAAGTTTTAGGCTCTCACAACAATGGAGTAGGCTAAGCTCTCAGAAAATCGCTTTTAAAATGATTAGGGTCGGCTAAGATATGAGGAAGAGATCCCATCACTCTATTTATAGTGTCAGCTCAAAAATGAGCTGTTTGCAATAAAACGTTACAACGTTTTATTCAAATGCGATTTTAGGGTTTTAATCTTTTGACAGCTTAGCAAAACATTATGACGTTTTGAAAACGTTACAACGTTTTAACCTGTACAAACTTGATCAAAATAGAAGTTATTTGAAGTTTAAATCTACTTGAAACGTTACAACGATTTATAAACGTTACAACGATTTATAAACGTTACAATGATTTATAAACGTTACAACGATTTATAAACGTTACAACGTTATATAAACGTTACCACGTTTCATTGTTGGTACAGTACAGCTAGGGTTTAGTCTGTAGCTGTTAAACGTTACAACGTTTGTATAGCGTTATGATGTTTTTTAAAACGTCACAACGTTTGTATAACATTATAACGCTGTAACAATGTTTCTTCTTTTGATCAGTTTATTGTTTCAGACCAATATAAAAATGTTACAACGTTTTATCCCATTTTAATCAACCTCACACATACTTTACCAAGTTTCTGATTTTACAACTTATATTCTTGATAAATGTTTTCGTGATTTCTCCAGTCCAAGCATGTTATACTGCAGTTCTTACTCTTCTTGAACCTATCATAGCTTCAAAATAGAAGAAATCGTAAAATTCAATAATTGTATGTTTTTGCAAATTAGGCAAATAGATGTAAAAGATTATTGTACGAACAACATAGGTAACTCGAATTTTTTGATTAAGTCCCCCACCCTAGCTACCTAGACCATAAGCTCTTGTTAGTCTCTCATCTCCTCAAATATTGATACTTCACGATTAAGTCCTTCATACCAATACCCGATTTGATTTGAGATGTCCTAATTAGGGTTTGCCTTCATGGTTAGGTCCTTCACCAAATTCCTAACCTTAATTTCTATAGTTCCGGCCTAGATTACAAATTGGTTACAGTCCTAATCTAAATCTAGGGTATTTGTATTCATAATTTGGTACTCTCCTCTCGTCCTAACTTCTTTAGATCCTTTGACAAAGAGATACCAAAGCGGGACTACTGCGATTTCAAGTACTAATCATGTAATTAACACAAATGATAAATCACAGAAATTAACATCAAATCCCAATAAACAATCATAACAAAGACAAATAACCGAATAAGATACAATTAAACAAGTTCATGCATTGACCTAAACCCCTAGAGAGAGAACTACTCCCTCATGGAGAGATCTATTACAAAAATTGACAAAGTAAGAAAAAATGAAATAAAGGAAGTAATTACACCTTTTGACCAATCAAAAACCTCTATCTTGCCGACTTCTTGCTCAGGAAACCTTTTCTTCTCCTTGCTTAAAAACTTTCCTTTTCTCCAGAATTTATCGCTAAGAATTGTGTGTGTGTATAGGGGTGAGTAATGAGCGAGCATGAGCGAGTTAGGGTATGCTCGCGCTCGCTCGTTTAATAAATGAGCGAGTTGTTAAATGAGCGAGTTCAAGCGAGCGGATAAATGAGCGAGTTTTAAATGAGCGAGTTATGAGCGGCTCACGAGTTATGAGTACTAAAATTTAATAAATTGTCATAATTCAATTAAATAAAATAATAACAAAAAAATCAACGGTGTTACAAAAATATAATAATAACAACATAAACTAACAATAGCATCAACAAACAACAATCAACAAAAACTAAAGCAGCACTAATAAAAATCCAACATAAATCCAAAAACATAAACTAACAACAACACACTGTTTTGAGGCGTCTGTTTAAAAAAATAAATAAATGTATAACCTATGAATATTTGGGATTGAATGTGGCGGTGGGATTAGATGTGGAAAATTTTAAATGAGCGAGTTATGAGCGAGTTGGGGCATGCTCATGCTCGCTCATTTAATAAATGAGCGAGTTGTTAATGAGCGAGTTTAAGTGAGCGGATAAATGAGCGAGTTCAAGTGAGCATTTAGTGAGCGAGTTATGAGCGGCTCACGAGTTATGAGCAATTTACTCACCCCTATGTGTGTATAGAGAGAATGAAAAGGGAAGAGATAATGGATTTTGATATTTGCGAAGATATGCCTTGAATGGAGAATGAACCCCCTCTTTTATAACTAAAGACCATTTCCAATTTAGAGGCTAGGAAGTGGAGTTACTTGGTGCTATATTTGGATTGTTTTCCAGGATGCCTTGTCCATGTTTGACTGTAAAAACGTGTCCATGATGTGCCAAAAATAAAAACCGTGTTGAAAACATGTATTTCTGACTGTCTGCGAGTTTAGTGCGTCCCACTATCTCCAAATTTTCTTTTTTAGTTTCTCATGTTGTAGATCTTCTTCCTAACTTTTCAAAAAGTGATCGCAAGCCATAATCGGAGTTACGAGTCAAAAGTTATGACCGTTCTAAGTTCAGACTCTATCTTTGGCTGACTGCTACAGTGCGTCCGCACTGGCATCCGCATTGCTACAGTACAATCCGCACTGCAGATACATCGAGATCCGCACTAGGCTCGGACTTTTTCTGTGCAACCAGAGTGCGACTGCATCGAGATCCGTGCGTCCGCACGGATTTTGATGTATAGCTTATTATACCTTTTTAAAATTGGCTCGCGTCCAGAAATCAATCTAAGTACTTATTATGGCCATATCACAAACCGTGTATCCGCAGTGGGCATTTTTCTTCCGTTTTTCTTCATTTTTCTTCATTTCCTGTAAGTTATTTTGTGATAAAAATCAGTAACTTGATCCTAGATGTAATCTATTCACTTTATATTCAAAATACATGATATTTGGTGTTATTTTGTGATAAAAATCAGATCGAATATGTATATAATTTAGACCTATCAATGCCCGAGCCCGGGTATGGGTCGGGTATGGGCAAAAATCAGACCGGACCTGTTTTTTTGGACCAATACCCGACCATACCCTACCCGAGTTTACCTGTACCCTAGTACCCGTACCCGATACTCGACTACTGTTCATCCGAATTCAAAATTCAAAAATTCTGTTCCCCCCCCACCCGGACCGGACCGGACCGACCGGATGGGACGGTTTTTTTTTTCTGTTATTCTTTAAAAATTTAAAAATAAAAATTTAAAATTTTATCCCTCCAACCAAAATTTCTTTAAATACACATATCTTCCTCCCTTCATTTTCACATCTCCATCTCAATTCTCATTCTCTCATTCTCTTAATCTAAATTTCTATTATTCTCAAATTTTAAATTTATTGTTAAAAAAATATATAGTTGTACATTTAATTCCTTCTACAAATACGCAAATGAAATTACGAAGGTATCAAAATTACAAAGTTCGGGACCTTCCGCAAGATTTTTCCACGAGATTTAAAGGTTATATTTATTTCATGTTAGATTAATTTATTTTTGTAGAGTAAATTTAGTTTATGTAGATTTATTGGATGTTAAGTAATTAGATATTTAGATTTGTTAGATTTATTTTATGTTAGATTTGTTAAGTAATTAGATTTATTAGATTTATTGAATATGTTAGATTTATTTAGTTTATGTTAGATTTGTTAGATGTAAAGTAATTAAATTTGTTTTGATGCTAGATTTTATTTTTGAAATTCGGATTTATTTTTCATAGGTTTAAAAAATAGGTTATATTTATTTTTGAAAATATGTAAAGTAATTAGATTTATTTTGAATAGGTTAGATTTATTTTTGAAAATGTTAGAATTATTTTGAACTAGTTAGATTTATTTTTGAAAATGTTAGATTTATTTTGAATAGGTTAGATTCAATTTCTGTTTTTTTTGTTTCTGTTTTTTTATTTCTGTTTTTTTATTTCTGTTTTTTTATTTCTATTTTTTTAATTTCTGTTTTTTTGTTTCTGTTCTTTTGTTTCTATTTTTTGAATTTCTGTTTTATAGATTTATTTTTGTAAATGTTAGATTTATTTTGAATAGGTTAGTTTTATTTTTGAAAATGTTCGATTTATTTTGAATAGGTTAGATTTATTTTTAAAAATGTTCGAATTATTTTGAATAGGTTAGATTTATTTTTGAAAATGTTCGATTTATTTTGAATAGGTTAGATTTAATTTGTGTTTTTTCATTTGTGTTTTTTTGTTCCTGTTTTTTTGTTTCTGTTTTTTATTTATGTTTTTTAATTTCGGTTTTTTAATTTCTGTTTTTTAATTTCTGTTTTGTTGTTTCTGTTTTTTTATTTCTGTTTTTTTATTTCTGTTTTTTAGATTTATTATTGTAAATGTTAGATTTATTTTGAATAGGTTAGATTTAATTTCTGTTTTTTTATTTCTGTTTTTTTATTTTTGTTTTTTTATTTCTGTTTTTTAGATTTATTTTTGTAAATGTTAGATTTATTTTGAATAGGTTAGATTTATTTTTGAAAATGTTAGAATTATTTTGAACTGGTTAGATTTATTTTTGAAAATGTTAGATTTATTTTGAATAGGTTAGATTTAATTTCTGTTTTTTAGTTTCTATTTTTTTATTTCTGTTCTTTTATTTCTGTTTTTTAATTTCTGTTTTTTAATTTCTGTTTTTTTGTTTCTGTTTTTTAATTTCTGTTTTTTAATTTCTTTTTTCTTTAATTTTGTTTTTTTGTTTCTGTTTTTTAGATTTATTTTTGAATAGGTTAGATTTAATTTCTGTTTTTTTTTTGTTTCTGTTTTTTGAATAGGTTTAAAATATGACAACCCCTCCTCGCGACGGGGATGAAGATTTTGCCTCGAGATTGTCGGCCTCACTTTTTGGCCCCAATATGCCATGATCTCATTATCCACAAAATTATGCACCTAATTATCTTGATAGTTCTTTCTCCCAAATGCCACCACCTAATTATCCACTAAATTATCCACAAAATTATCCACAAAATTATCAAAGAAGGGACCAAATGCTAGATTTAAATTATCAACAACCCCCACAAATGAGTGCACTGCCATCGTATTATACTTCAAACGATCCAAACGTATTCATTCCACAAGAATCACATCAACCAACACCATCGTATACATATGGAGGCATGGGCTCTTCTGTAGCATCGAGTCAATTCACTGACACTGCCCCTTCGACAGCTGAACCTGAAATTCAAGAAGAAGTTGTTGCTCCTTCGACAAGTAGACCCCCAGAAGTACTAACAAAAAAGAAGACTAAAAGAGAAAAAGCTCCTCCCGATTACAATCAACCGTGGGCGAGATTTTATGATATTATCAGAGATAAGAGAGGTATTATGCAATTTCTAGATTGTAAGGTAAAAAATTGCAATAGACATTTTGAGTATAAACAAGGTAGTGGTATGAGCAGCTTTAAAAGACATTCGGAAATGTATGAAAAGAAGCATGAGGAACCAAGTGAAGATGCTGAACCGAAAATAATCCAAACCCTTATTAATGCGGATGGTATCAGAACCAACCCAAAATTCGATGAATAAAAAATGCTTAGTGAATTGGCTCGGTACATTACCCATAAAGAACAACCAATAAGTATGGGTAGTTGTATGAGTTTTTCCCGGTTATGCATTCAGGGGTTAGGCCAACCAATGTACAAGAGGATGCATCATAAAAAGATGGTTGGTGAAAAAAAAAAACAGTTTCTCTCTAAAAAAAATGATCTTAAAGCTATATTTGCATACCAAAATAATAAGGTCTCGATTACATCCGATATATGGACTGCCGGTAAACATGGACTTGGGTACTCTTGTGTTATCGGGCATTGGATCGATAATCATTGGTTATTACAAAAAAGGATATTAAGTTTTGGAGTGCTAGATTCCCCGTACACTGTAAATGTAATTTTCAAATACATTATTTCCATTTTAGAAGAATATAACCTTAAGAGGGATATGGCTAACAAGGTTTTTTCTGTCTCATTCGATAATGCGAGCAACAACATAGCTTCCATTGAGATTTTTAAACGGTCACTAAACCCTATCATGAATGGTGAAATGTTTCACCAAAAGTGTGCGTGCCACATACTTAATCTCGTCATGAAGGCGGGTCTTAAAACGGAAGCCGTCAAACTATTGATAATTAAATTTAAAAATGTTCTCAACCACGTTGTTTCAAATCAAGAAAGAAAACAAAAGTTTGGAGGTCTGTGTGTCAAATATGGATTGGACAAGTTGAAAGTACCTTGGGATATAAATACCCATTGGAACTCTACCTACAGGTTGTTGAACCGATGCATTCCTTACAAAGCTGTCATAAGGGAGTTTTTGAGAAGCTCCACCCCCGAGGCACTACAATTGGAACTCACTGATGGAGAATGGGAGCAACTATAAAGGTTATGCAATTTCCTTCAAACCTTTTTTACAGCAACCGTACAACTATCATGCTCATACTCACCGATGTCATTTCAGTTGCTTAGACATCTCTATGACATCTCCAATGTGTATTGTCAATTGGAACAAGCTGAAATCCACGATAAATCTCTCACACCAATCATAGATGCCATGAAACAAAAGTTTCTCAAATATTGGGAAGATGTACTGCTCGTCACGATTGAACTGCCTCAACCCGGCATACAAGAAGTTTTACACGATCAAAGTAGTTCAAAGGTACAAAGATAATCTACGTTTAGACAGTACCAGGGTGGAGGCATACGTGGATTCGAAATTCGAAGAGATGTTTAACATATACAACTCAAGAATGAGTGCTAACCAAAACCCGTCTTCATCCCGTGCCACCCCTAGGTATGAATATAAATATATATGTATTTTTTAATATTTATTATTTATATACATTATTTGTCCACTAACTTTTTTAAATTTTTTAATAGTTTCACTTCCAGGAGTACTAGCAGTGGTGGTTTGTTAGCAGATTTTCAGTCGGAGATCGAACCACAAATAACAAGCGAGCTAGTGACCTATGTATCGATGATGAATGAAAATGAACATGGACTTGACGTCATAGCATGGTGGAGGAGGCATCAAAGGGCCTTTCCAACACTGGCGATGATGGCTCGCGATGTATTTGTTGTGCCTGTGTCAACTGTCCCTTCCGAAAGTTGTTTCAGTTCGGTGGATAGGATCCTCTCCGATAAACGCAGTAAGTTGGGTTCACATGTCTTTGAAAGACTTGTGTGCTTGAAAGATTGGATTCAAGCTGAAGAGCGCAGGCAACATGTGCTTGAAGCATCATCATCCGAAGTCGACACTGAAGAAAGCGGTACCAAGGTGCGGCACCAGGCTAATTCGGATTCAGACGGTGTGGAAGAGAGCGAAGAATGATATAGGAACGAGAACTTCTAGATAGGTAGTGTCGGTATAAATTTCTAACCTCTTTTAGTCTTTATCGTTATTTTTTAAATTATAAATTTATAAATATTTCAATTAGTTTTTAAATTATTCATTTTAAAGAAGAATTACTAACAAAAAAAAGTTATAACTCCGCCTATGTTATTTTACATAGCCAGTCCCAAGCCCGGAATAAAGGAGGAGGGTAACTTCTATTGTTTTAAAAATTTCGAGATATAAATAAATTATGAAACTATATAATTAGAACGAGAATTTAAAAAAAAAAATGACTCGTGTAAAGAAATAAATAAATACATTTGTACTTAGGCGACTAAACAAACAAATTTTGGCAAGAATAATATATATATATAAGTTACAAATTTTAATAATTTAGGAATTATAAAGATGTGACTTGATAATTTTATGTATATATACACACTATTTGATATTGAATTATTCATATTTTAAAAGTCGAATTATAAACACGTAATAACATTTATACGACACTGTTAAAAAAAAAACCAACAAAAAAAAACAAAAAAACCAGAAAAAAAACCAACAAAAAAACCAGAAAAAAATAGAAAAAAAAACCAAAAAAAAAACCAGAAAAAAAAACAGCAAAAAAAAACCAACAAAAAAACTAGAAAAAAAACCAACAAAAAAACCAGAAAAAGAAGAAGCAAAAAACAACAAAAAAAAAAAATACCCGTACCGGTACCCGCCTTACCCGTCAAGGATACACGGGTATGAGTATAGAACGGATAGGGTATGGTTTTTGAAAAATATACCCACCATACCTGTACCCGTTCTACCCGTACCCGAGACGTACCCATACCCATCCCGGATATACCCGGAGTACCTGTACTCGCCCGACTATTAATACCCTACCTCCAAGGCAACCTAGAGTGCCTAAAATTCTCATGTTTCCTGGCATACTGCAAAGCACTAAGTTTTCCATCCTAGGCAAAATACATTATGCAATGTGAAGGTGGTATATATAGAGCAATGGTAATATTACAAATATATGTGTAGTAGAATACACACACATAATCTAAATATCAACTTGTGAATTACATTGAATTCATTAAAATCGTACACTTCATTGAAATTTAAAATATTTTAATATAATAGTCAAATTAACACTCTAATTAATTCAGACTTATTAAATGATAGAGGTCATATCTTCAGTACTTGGAATTTGTTATGAAATAATAAGAAAGATCCTCACTTTTAGTACGTAACGTATTGTTTATGTTTACTCTTTTTTTTTTTTTTTTTATACATGTGGACTTTTACATCATATATAGAACCGTTATGTAGATTGCATGTTAGAAGCACTCAGTTCAAAGAATCAGTTTAATTCATAGGACTAATAACAAAAATCAGCATATCAATAACTTGGTAATTAAAACGCTTATCAAAATTATAATTGATATGGTTTTTGGTTCCTCGGTATTGTAATTAGAGTAGAACTAAGGTGTTCTTAAGCTCATCAAGTCCCTTTATGAGCTTAACTCAAAAATCTATCAGATTGACTTCAAACGATGCATCCAAACCGTTAAAACCAATTTACTTTATGAATAATGCGTTTACATATGAAATTTAAAAAATTTTGAACTAATTTAGTATGAAATCAAATCAAGTGGTAAAAAAAAGTTGATTTATAAGTTAATTTTTCATTATATTTTTACTGCTTGACTTTATATTAAACTAGTTTGAATGTGTTGTTTGAAGTCAATTCAATAGATTTTTTAGTTTAAGTTCACAAAGAGGCTTGGTGAACTTAATTAAGAACACCTAGTTCCATATGAGGAGAAACATGAGATTTGCTCATCTAATAGTAATTAGATAATTACCTGAAAATAAGATCGAGAATATATGTCGCAATGGGGACCATATTCAGGAAAATATATAAGAGAATAAGAAGAGGTGGTATCGTCGAGTCGAGGGCCTCGAGGCCATAGTAATATATATAAGCCCATCGGAATTCGGAACTGCGTATCTGCACAAAAGGAACAATGAAATTCCAGGTATGAAGGAATTAACAAAAGACATATTTATGAAATTGATCAGTAAAATTAAATTAATATATCAGGAGCGCATTGATATATACTGATAACAATATTATTACAACAGTTACTATCAAATATTTTCATTAGTTAATAATTTCCTTTGATTAGTGAAAGTTTTTTTTTATAATTTTTCATTTTGTTTTTATTTGAAGGATTCAAGCTTTTTGAGTCACTTTTTCTTTTCATTTTGAAACCGACTTGTAACTTATCTTGATTCAATACATCAAATCAAATAAGGACTCAATCCTTATTTTTACTCAAAAGATCGATGTATAAGCTTCTAGTAAATTAACTCACCCAAGAATTGCATTCAAGGAGATCCAGCGCAAGGACTTCAATAACGTGGAGCCATACTGGATCACACTGAATCAGTTAGAACTCAACTAAAATAATTAATATAATGTTACAACTGGACCACTCTGGATCACCTCTCATATCATGCATAATAATAAAATATAAGATTAATTTTCTACATATCCCTCTCAGATCATGCATAATAACCCTTTAATACATCTCTAATCTCTTATTTACTCCTCAAATTTTTAATTTATCTTTTTTTGTTTCTTAACTCTTATAACAACTTCTTATTTATCCATCACTTAACAATTTCTAAATTATCTCTAATTCAATTATAAAAAATCTTAATTTAAAAAATTAAAAGAAAATTTTGCCCTTCTTCTTTTCTTTCTTTTCTACATCATCAAGTATCACAAGCCCACCAAAATTGAGCAGAAGCACCCTGACCTTTTCATTTCCAATTATCAGTGAGTTGGGTTGAGATTTAGAGGTGAAAATAATTTCATAGGCTGAAAAATATCTTTGAAAAAAACTCCATTATTGTCAAACAACAAGAATTTTCGAAAATTTTGTTTTTTTTTTTTTTGAGGATTTCTACTAAAGGCCTCTATCTGACTCGAATAGGCGTTGCTTCTCACTTTAATTGAACACCATTGTTGCATGTAGAAAAACCCCTTTAGCAATGAAACGTTTCAATTCTTTGGACCAACTCAATTTTTTTAAAGACCAACACATGGAAAGAAATTTTATTCAGTGCACAAACAATGCTGATAAAAAGAAGAAAAAGAAAAGAACAAACAAGAAAAAGTCGGAAATCTTGAAACCTTTGGATGTGCTCACACAAAATTAAAACCCCACTTAAGTTCAAAAGAATTTTTCAAGAAACAATTGAGAAAAGATAGATGCAAAAGATAAGAGATCAATGGCGTTACTAAAAAAACATTCTGTACAGAACCACCAACACAACTAGCTAACAATCCCTTGCTGCCCGTTGTTGTATCCTTTTTCAACCGCAACTCCCCATTTAGTGGGAAACTTTGGATGTATACACTAAAATATTGGGGTTGTTCTAATATTGATGTCACTAGAAAAAAAAAAAAAAGTCAATTTTGTCTTTTACTATTTTAATTAAAGTTTAATTAAGAATTTTTATATTTAATTAAAAATAATATACAATTGATTAAGTGATGAATAAATACGAAACTGTTGCAAGAGACAAATAAGATACATTAAAGATTTGAGGGATACAGAGAAAATTAGAGATGTTTTGAAGGTTATATAGGAAATTAACTCTAAAATAGAAGATTGATTAAGAAGTGAATCGTCTCAAGCCACAAAAGAGCAAAATTAATGGAACAAATTTATAAACAACTTCTATCGTGTACTTAGCTGCATATATACAACCATATTTTACCAGCCCACACCTTGAATGCATATATAAAAGCAATTTCAACGATGCTCTGCCTCACCATTCAATCTATATCTCAATCGGCTCAACTGCTTTCTCTTGACCAGGTAATCTCTAAACAAAATATATATTCCTTAATCATTGATTTTGTAAGAGGATTTAGAAAAGGGTGGTCTGTACCAGTTTGTACCGGTACTACTTTTCTATTATAAAAGTTGAACTGAAAAATTGAGTTTGTTTTGTGGTGTAATTCTGCTGAAATCTGAGGTAAAATTGAAAATTTTAGTTTTTGATAATTTAAGCTTGCATTTCACCTAAGAAGTAAGGTATAAGTGCATGGTACCACTTGTACCAGTGATGGTCGAAGTGCATGGTCTGAATTTCTGAATTACATAAAGTTATTTGATTTGTACCGGTATTTCAATCCTAGACATGTGAAGTCATATTCATTTCTTCCTATTCCTTTCATTTTACTATTTTCATTTCCCTCTTCTAATTTGACCTCTCAATTCCTCTTTTCATTTTACTATTTTCATTTCCATCTTAATCATTGATTTTGTAAGAGGATTTCTGTATGGGAAAGGAGCTGAAAACATACGTGTAATTAAGAAAAGGTTGGTCTGTACCAGTTTGTACTGGTACTACTTTTCTATTATAAAAGCTGAACTGAAAAATTGAGTTTGTTTTGTGCTGTAATTCTGTTGAAAACTTGAAATCTGGGTAAAATTGAAAAATTGAGGTTTTGATAATTTAAACTTGCATTTCACCTAAGCAGTATGCTATGGTGATGGTACCACTTGTACCAGTATGGTATAAGTGCATGGTCTGAATTTCTGAATCACATAAGTTACTTGATTTGTACCAGTATTTCAGTCCCTAGGCATGTGAAGTCATGTTCATTTCCCCCCATTCCTTTCTTTTTACTATTTTCATTTTACCAGTATGCTGAAATAAAACTTTTTTGTGTCTTCTGTTGTACAGCTTTAGGCTGGTGCTGATCCAAATTTAATTTTGGTAATAATTACATAAAATTTTGTAGTTTTGGACTTTGCTTAATTGCTGTTCAAGATATAATTTTTTAGTTTTGTTCTGTGCGGAACCTAATTGTGGTCTTATTGGTGTTAAATGATATTATGAATTTGTGCTTTGCTGAGTTTGAATAATGCATGAACGTTGTGTGATTGCTATTGTGATAGGGTAAGAACCAGTCAGTATTTTATGTGTTAAATGATATTCTTTAGTGTTTTGAATGTGTTAATTGTTGTTCTTTAGTGTTTTAAATGTGTTAAGTGTTGTTCCTTAGTTGCTGCAGACCTACTTTTCTGTTTGAGTTTTTAATTTGTTAGAATAGGGAAAGAATTTGGTTATAATTGTGGTATAGTCCCTTTCTCAAGTGGGGTATATTTCTTCCTTTGTTGAACTTCCTTCTTTAGTTGTTGAGAACCTTTATCTTTTCTGATTGTGCTTTTTTGGATGCACTTTTTGTTGAATTTTTGCATATATGAACTATTTTTCTTTGTGTTGAACTTCAATAATTATTTTTTTGGTTGAATTTAGGTTAAGATTAGTATTGCAATCGTGCCTTAGTAGGTACTGTTCAGGGTTTTCAGTATGACATGTAATGTTTAGGGTTATGAATTGGGGATTCACTGCTTTTTTTGTTTAATGATACAATTTTTGGTTTAGGTTGAATTTTTTTTCATGTACTGTTATTGAATTATGGAAATTACAATATAACATGTACTGTAACAGACTAGTGGCGATATCAGGAGAGCAAAGCGGTAGTGATGGCATCCTAAGCCATGAGAGAAACTGGTCTGAACTTCCAGAAGACATTCTCCATCTCTTATCCAAAAAGCTCCCTAATATTTCTGATTTCATACGCTTCCGTGCTGTGTGCAAGAGCTGGCAGTTGTCGGCCCCAGTCACTGATCCTCCCCCACAACTCCCCTGGCTTCTAGAGTGCCGTCTAGAGCGCCATCAAGACCTTGAAAATGCCATTATACGTTTCTAGTGCCTCTCTTCTGGTAAAGTACATACTATCACCTGTCCAGGTTCCCATCGTGCCTGGCTCCATGGCCCCGGATGCCGCTATCTACTTGCCTATCTCTTGGGAAATTCTGAGAGGTATCTCCTTAATCCTCTTACTCGTGATCAGATCCATGTTCCTTTTGTTAATGACCTTGGGTTCTCCCCTGACTATATTGGTCCGAATCCAATTGAAGGTGACGATATTGTGGTTATATCAGGAATTAAAAATTATTCTGGCAATTGGAATACAACAACCAATTTGATGGCTTTTTGGCGACCTAACGATGACGATTGGGTCTATGTAGAAGGGGTTGGCAACAGTGCTAATGCATTTTATATGGGACAATACTTTAGCAATGATAGACAAACTGGCATTACACATGTTATTGATATTGCAACAAAAAAATTGGCATATCAAGTCGCACCACCAGAGGGCACAAACCCTTCTCTAAAAGGTTATACAATTATGGTCGAGTCAGGAGGAAAGATCCTAAGGTTGTTCTATAATTATGAGGCAAAGCCATGCCACTTTGATATATACTTTCTCTATTTTGGTGATGGAGAATCAAAACCTTGTTGGGTGAAAATCACTGATATCGGTAACCAAATGTTGTTTCTACAATATAATCGGGGGTTAGCTTTATGTGCAAGTAACTTTACTGGATTCAAAGGGAATTGCATTTACTTCTTGAAATACAATCAATATCTTTGTAGATACGACATAGGAGATGGTACAATTGAGGTGCTGTCTTGCCCTTTTGATTCAGTGGGGACTTGGTTTGTGCCTAGTCTGGTATAGCTCTCTGATGTTAATTATGCACTATACATAGATCGTCACTGTTGCCGCTTGGGTTAATTTTAATCCCACTCAGGGTTATTATTAGGATTTATTTTGATTCCAACAAATATTCTAATATGGTGAAATTTGATCTTTTGTAATCATTCACCATGTTGGATATTTATTTCCATTTTATATATCTAAATTATGACCTTAATATGTTGTATGACTGGCTATGATTCATGAATATGTAGTATGTGGCAGTAATTACTATTATGTTGTTGTTTCTGTATATCATTATTTGCATGCCAAACAAATATTTTGTGCATATATATAAGGTAGGTTGTTCTACCATTACTATATAATAATATAACTCAATATTCCATTAAGAAAAGTATATGTTATACAAGAGTATCATGAATAGTTAAATGGGATTTTCATATCACACTAGATCTGGATGCAAGGAGAATGGTTAGATAAAAATAGTTAAATTGTTGCATAAATTTGACTGTCCCAATATAACAAGTTAAAAGTTTTAGATAAAAATTCAGAAGATATGGCTAACTAAAAGGTATACAATTGAAATTGATGCTCTGAAAAGATTTGAGTACATATTAGAGATGGTACCTGAAACAAGTACCAGGTCGGTACCAGATCTTATAGGCTACTGGACTGTATATCAGACGGTCTCAGGATGAGAGCGGATGGAAGACTGGAGGTCACATGTTTATGAAATGCAGGTATTTATTGGCCTTTTAGAGCAATTTTCAATTTTGTATGTTTTCTTTTTTCTATAGATTATATGTTTGACCTGAAGTTCCAAGCATGTAGATTGTGCTAAATAACCCAAAGTGTAAGTTCTAGATGTTGAGGTTTTTATAGTCAAATACAGTACATGCTGGTAATAGTAAAATCTGATCCAAATCAGAAACAAACAGAATTGTCCAATTTTGGACCTGAACCCAACCGGTCTGATTTATTAGTATTCCTTTTCACCAGTACTTTACTCGTGTAAAATATTAACTGCAGCGAGAAAAGGTCAATTTAGGGGTGACCATTGGAGAACAGGAGGAAAAAGAAGAAGAAAAGAGGAAGGGCAGTTCGGTCAAGAAGAAAGGGCAGAAATAATTAAAGGAAGCTGAAACTGACATCGGGCCCCAGCCACTAAATGGGGATGAACCGCTTCAATTAGCTAAAGGGTTAAATTGAAGACACGTCAGCTGACATATCATCTAAAATTGCTGAAGTGTCAAGCTGAGAGAAATTACAGCATTTTACTTTATCAATTGTAATAATTCCTTCTGAGTTGTAACCGCCTATAAGAGGCAAATGAAACTATGGATTGTATTATGAAAAATTATCAATCAAGTTTAGACAAAATTGAGTTCTTGTTTGCTCTCAGTTACGTTTCTCCATTCTGTTCCAATTATTGATCTTTCGATTTTGATTGAGTTCTACTGCGTCTGGGAAGATAATCTCATTGCAATTGGTATCAGAGCCACAAGATTGCAGCTGGGTGTTAGAGATTGAGCTTCCGCAAGCATGACAAAACCAAAAAGAAGTGATCTTGGAGAGGGTGAGGTCAACCAAGATATTGCAGCGATCAATGAGAGGATCTCCCAAATGGCCAGAGATTCTTACCAATCGACTCGAGCTCATGATGAGGCAATTGCAGATGTCAAGACTCAGATTGCTGCTTTGATGGAAATGTGTCAAGAACACATTTTCAATAAGCAAAATGACGCTGTCGAGGGTAGTAATTCAGCGATGAGAAGGCAAAATCCGACCGGACGAAGCTCACCTGACAATGAAGAAGAAAGAGCATTTGATTCCAGAAGGGGAAATCGCTTTCAAGATCATCAGCACAACCCTCCCAGGGCTCAACTGCCTAGGATCGATTTTCCAATTTTTGAAGGGAAGAATCCAAGTGATTGGTTTGAGGATAGTAAGTACTATTTTGATATGCACCAAACAGCTGAGATGTATAAAACCAAAATGGCAACCATGAACTTTGTGGGGGATGCAAAAGAATGATATAGCTGCTATAGGGTTGAGAACCCAAACCCCCCATGGCCTATACTGGTAGAGGCTGTTTTTGAAAGATTTAAGGTGAGGAGTAGTGTTAATCCGGTCATACAGTTTAAGAAAACCCAGCAAACCAATTCGGTGGATGATTATATTCGAGAATTTCAGATAGCAAAATCAAGGTTGTTGGCAACAACTGGGATAAAAAACGAATATTTTTTTGTGTGGAGTTTCATCAGTGGGTTGAGAGATGAGTTGCAGAGGTCTATCCATTTGTTCAAACCGACTACTTTGGATGAGACTTTCAATTTGGCTCTTGAAATGGAAGAGGCAGTGGGTCCCGGTGACAAGAAACTTAGTTTTTTGAAGTCACAACCTGTTCTAAATATCAGAAATACCAAACCAAATGAAGGTGGAGTAAAGAGGTGGCAAGATGCACCAAGAACTAATCATACTCATAAACCATGGACTGAGACAACCAAGACCTTTCCATCCTCACAAAATATGACTAATGAACAAAAGAGAGCCTTAAACCTGTGTTATAGGTGTAGTGAGAAGTGGTTTCAAGGGCATAAATGTGCCAAAAATTTGCATGCCATAACTGTTGAAGAAGAAGAGGCAAGGCAGCAAAATTTCAATCCAGAAGAAGATGACCCTGATCCGCATTGTGAAGAGGAAGAAGAATATATGCCAACTGCCAATGAAGTGACCTTGAATAGCATCAGCAACTCTGCCTACAACAAAACTTTGAGATTTGAAGGGGTGATGCACAACATACCCATATGTGTGTTAGTTGACACAGGTGCTTCCCACTCTTTTATTCACCCAAACCTAGTGCACAATCTAAACTTGAAGACAGTTCCAACCGAGCCATTACCAGTTAGGTGTGCTACTGGCAAGAGGGTGATTTCCAACACATGGTGCCCATGGGTAAAACTGGAATTGCAAGGTCAACCTTTTACAGCAGATTTGCGACTGCTTAAGGTGCAAGGGTATGATGTAATCTTAGGTGTTGATTGGATAGCTGAAAGGGATACCATAAAAATCAATATGAAGCAAGGTATGATGGCTATTAATTGTGATGGTAAAGAAGTCCAACTTTTTCAAGAAAGGGTGAAGGCTGAGGTGCATATCTGTGAAGAAGAAGTGAACATAGAAAAGGAAAAGAAAAAAGGGCACCAAATTATCTATGCTCAGTTGTTCAATGTTGAGGTAGAAACTGAAGAGAA
This sequence comes from Carex pumila, assembly GCA_033356055.1. Classification (NCBI taxonomy): domain Eukaryota; kingdom Viridiplantae; phylum Streptophyta; class Magnoliopsida; order Poales; family Cyperaceae; genus Carex; species Carex pumila. Next base: position 17,675 of record JARJHM010000839.1, read on the forward strand.
GAAGAATGTACCCGTGGCACCTATACAAGCTGTTCTTGAAGAATTTCAAGCTGTTTTTGCTGATACAAGCACTCTACCTCCAAAAAGGGTCATTGACCATAAAATCGAGCTCAAGCCAGATTCTAAACCATTCACTCAAAGACCTTATCGTTTTTCACACTACCAAAAACTAGAAATTGAGAAAATTGTGCAAGAGCTGGTCCATAACTCTCTAATCCAGCACAGTACTAGTTCCTACTCCTCTCCAGTGTTGTTAGTAAAAAAGAAAGACGGTACTTGGCGCATGTGCATAGATTATAGAAGATTAAATGAGGATACCGTGAAGAACAAATTTTCGATTCCAATCATTGATGATTTGCTTGATGAACTCCATGGGGCACATTATTTTTCTAAGCTTGATTTGAGATCCGGCTATCACCAAATCCGGATGCATGAGAAGGATGTGCACAAGACTACTTTTAGCACTCATGAAGGCCTTTATGAATTTAAAGTCATTCCTTTCGGGTTGACTAATGCACCAGCCACCTTCCAAGCACTAATGAACAGCATTTTTAGACCTTATCTCAGAAAATTCATTCTTGTATTTTCTGACGATATTTTGGTTTATAGCAGGAACCTAGAAACACATGTGCAACACTTGAGGTTGGCTCTCCAAATACTCCAACAGAATCAACTCTATGTGAAGAGATCTAAGTGTTCTTTTGCCGTCAACCAAGTGGAGTACCTGGGGCATATCATCTCCAAGAATGGAGTAGCTACTGATCCAAGCAAAGTGAAGGCAATGCAACAATGGCCAACACCACAGAATATCAAGAGTTTGAGAGGGTTTTTAGGCCTCACAGGATATTACAGAAGATTTGTGAAGGGTTATGGTATGATCTCCAAGCCTTTAACCGAGTTACTAAAAAGGAATGCCTTCAAATGGAACCATGAAGCCCAACTAGCCTTTGAAGAATTGAAGAAAACCATGACTGAAGCACCTGTATTGAAATTACCAGACTATCAACAACCATTTATAATTGAGACAGATGCTAGCGGTGCTGGTATTGGAGCGGTGCTTATGCAAGGTAAACACCCAATTGCGTATATGAGCAAGAAGTTAGGAGTGAGAAATCTAGCTTTATCCACCTATGAGAAGGAGTTATTGGCTTTATATACGGCTGTAACAAAATGGAGGCATTATCTCCTTGGATCTGAATTTGTAATCAGAACTGATCAAATCAGTTTGAAATACTTGTTGGAGCAAAGAGTCAACACTCCTATGCAGCACAGGGGGTTGAGCAAGCTCTTGGGGTTAAACTATAAAATTGAGTATAAGAAAGGGGCAGAAAACAAAGTAGCTGACTGTCTGTCCAGAAGAGAAGGGTATTTTGGGAATGAGATGCAGACAGGTGCTGAATTGGCAGCAGTTAGTGAATTAGTGCCCAAATGGGTACAAGAAATTAAGGAGAGCTATAGAGCTGATGAGTGGATTAATGGATTGAAGAAGAGATTACTAGAAAACAGTGATGAAACAACCAGCTCCAAACTAACTGAACATCAAGGTGTACTGTACTATAAAAATAGAATATGTGTGGGGAGTGGGAGTGATTGGAGACAAAAGATTTTAAAGGCATTGCATGATTCTACTATAGGGGGTCATTCGGGAATTGCTGCTACTTATCAAAGAGTCAAAAGGCAATTTTTTTGGCCCAGTTTGAAGGAGGCTGTACATGAATTTGTGCAGAAATGCAAAAATTGCCAAATCAACAAATCGGAGCACACAGCCCCGGCTGGCCTTCTTCAACCATTGCCCATACCAGCAGGAGCTTGGGTTAGCGTAGGCATGGATTTTATAACTGGCTTACCTAAGTCTAAGGGATATGAAGTAATTATGGTTGTGGTGGATAGGTTTACCAAATATTCCCATTTTGTCCCTCTCTCTCACCCATTCAAAGCCTCTGATGTAGCTCAATCCTTTATGGATAGCATTTACAAGTTACATGGTCTCCCCAACAACATCATCTCAGATAGGGATCCGATTTTCACGAGCCGATTTTGGCGAGAGCTCATGTCTAAACTAGAAATTCAACTCAATATGAGCACGGCGTACCACCCACAGACAGACGGGCAAACGGAGAAAGTAAACCAATGTTTAGAGAATTACCTCAGAAGCATGGTTCATGACAAGCAAGGAAAATGGGCAAATTATTTGTCCCTGGCTGAGTGGTGGTATAACTCGAATATTCACAGCACCATAAAGATTTCGCCTTTTGAAGCATTGTATGGATACCCTCCACCTCAGTTAGGAACGGGAAGTGCGCCAAGAAGTCAGATTGAGTCGGTCAATACCTATTTGCAAGATCGACAAACTAGCATAGCTCAGTTGAGGTTCAATTTAGTGAAGGCACAAGAGCGAATGAAACGAAATGATGATAAGCATCGCAGCGAGAGGCAATTCCAAGTGGGGGATTGGGTTTACTTGAAATTACAACCTTATCGACAAATTACGGTTGCCGGGAGGCGTAATCAGAAGCTGAGCTCAAAGTACTATGGCCCATTCGAGGTGATTCAACGAGTAGGCCAAGTCGCATACAAGCTAAATCTACCACCGAATTCAATCATCCACCCCGTTTTTCATGTCTCCCAATTGAAAGCAAAAATAGGTGAGAATCAAGTGCCTTCTCCATTGCTACCTGTGCTCGGTCTAGAGGCTAAGCGGACCTTGATTCCTCAGTCCATATTGGGCAGAAAAATGGTGAAAAGGGATAATGCAGCAGCCACACAGATTCTGGTGCAATGGTATGATCAGCCTCCAGAAGATGCATCGTGGGAAGACTATGATCAAATTGCGCAGCAATTTCCTGAGTTTATTCGTGAGGACACGAATTGGGTTAAGGGGGAAGGAGTGCAGCGAGAAAAGGTCAATTTAGGGGTGACCGTTGGAGAACAGGAGGAAAAAGAAGAAGAAAAGAGGAAGGGCAGTTCGGTCAAGAAGAAAGGGCAGAAATAATTAAAGGAAGCTGAAACTGACATCGGGCCCCAGCCACTAAATGGGGATGAACCGCTTCAATTAGCTAAAGGGTTAAATTGAAGACACGTCAGCTGACATATCATCTAAAATTGCTGAAGTGTCAAGCTGAGAGAAATTACAGCATTTTACTTTATCAATTGTAATAATTCCTTCTGAGTTGTAACCGCCTATAAGAGGCAAATGAAACTATGGATTGTATTATGAAAAATTATCAATCAAGTTTAGACAAAATTGAGTTCTTGTTTGCTCTCAGTTACGTTTCTCCATTCTGTTCCAATTATTGATCTTTCGATTTTGATTGAGTTCTACTGCGTCTGGGAAGATAATCTCATTGCATTAACCCTACTCGAAACATGAGCAGTCCAAAATCAATTTGACCCTAATCCAGATGTGAAGCATGTGCATTACCCGACCAAAACATTAGTCTTGCCAATCTGATAATTATGTTAGCTGTTCGGTAACCTTCCTTTAGGCTCCTTTACTCCTTTATCTATCTTATTCTTCCTGAATAAGTTCACCTTATTCAGGATTAACATACCTCCTTAGCAATTTGCTTAATCCATGTGTTTCATTGCCTTTGGTCTTCTTAGAGCCTCCTTAAGACATTTTTTTATAGATTTTTTGGACCTCACTGTCCTTCTCCTTAAGGAACAGTAGGAGTGTTGCATTTTTTAATGCTTCCTTTCTATCTTTCTCCTGCATAGATACCAAAAAAGTTTCTCCTTTTCAGCTCCCTTTTTAATATCGTGATGAGCTCTCTTTTGACATCCATTTTGACAGGTATTTTTCATCCCTTCTCTTCATATATGGCAAGTATGTTGGTTGCTCTGTCAATGTTTGGATTTATACTAAAAAGCACCATTGGTAGCAATTTTTGATAAGTTAATTGCCAATTAGTTTAATTGGTAATTTCCAATTTCTCTTTGTGAATGGCAAGTACTGGTACGAATCTAGCATGAACTGCCAAAGTTAATTGGTGATTCCTAATTGTGTTCATGCCTCTTTTTTTTTTCCCCTTTTTCGCTAACAATTGAGTTTGTTCCTTTTGTCAGATATGTGAGAATATATTGGTGTTGGTCATTTCAAACTGGCCGTATTTTATGCAATTTGTGAAGACAATTTGGAAACTCAGAAGAGCATAGTCTGCTCCTGATTAAATAATTTGTGGAGCACACAGTCTTATAGTTCAATTTTTAGAAGTTTATGTCACAATGAAAAATCCAGAACTTCCAGTTTTCTCCTAGACAAGTTGTTATATTAAATTTTTAGTTTGTGCCTTGAGTGTGTTTCTATATGTGTTTCTACACAATGCAATCTACTGGTGAGCTGAAAGTGCCCCAAACAAATCCCCTTGTTCATCTCAGTACCCAATGGGTTGAACCTTGGCAAAGCTGTAAAACCATGGTATTGTTTTGGATGTGAAATATTTTGTTTATGACTACAATGGTACTAAACATCATTTTTGTGTGTATACACTTAGAAATGAGGACTGGAATGAATAAAAGTCAAGTAGTAGCATAGAAGAGCTTTAATGAAAGAAATGAGAGCTTTTGAGCTTAAGAGGGTTTGAATCCCTAAAATTTAATCTCTGTGATTTTCTAGAAAACAAGGACTTATGTGCATAATCTAGGTTTTAGAATAATTAAGTCTTAATAAAAGAGCATAAACAGCCCCCATAGCACAGATTTCACAGTGTGCTATGGGTTTGTTTTTCACCTAATATGATATTTTTTTGCTTAAATAAAAAATAAATTGATAGCACAAGTCCGGTACCTGAACAATGTACCACTGGTACAAGAAAAATTCAATAAAAATGAATAGGACACATCTTGACTTGCATCAGCCGAAAAAATCAGTAAAAATTCAAATAAAATGTAAAAAAATGCATTTACAGTTTGAATTAGTTCATGTAATGAGAAACACAATAATTAATCATAGTAAACAAGATTCGTTCAATTTTTAACACTTAATGTAAGGAAAAATAAGTTGCAAAAATCATAAAAATTTTAACACTTGATGTAATGAGCAGCTCAACTGTTTGGATCTTTCATTAAGATTTTAAATTTAAATAATATAAATGATAAAAAGTAAGGTTGGATCATTTTGTGGCATCGAAAAATAATGTCATTGGAACCCGTTCTCTTTAGTAATTTATCTTATATATATACTTATAGTTCAAATTATGATTTTTCACGATTAATCAACATATCAAAATCTTACATAATATCAAATTTATTATATCTATGATTCCATAACTATTTTATATTTTTAAAAAATGAATCTAAAATAGTAAAAAATATCACTTAAATTTCAAAAAACTATTTTGTATTAAAACTCATTAAAAATTTTAAAGTTTCATTTTACTCTATACTAAAAAATAAATAAAAAAGTATGTCATGGTCTCATGGATTGATTTATGAGCACAAATGATTTATTTTTCTACTTGTACCGTATAAACCAACTAATTAGAATATTGAATATTTTTCTATATTTGCTACATTTTTTTTTAGTAAAGGATAAAATAAGAACTTCATTAATTTGAAATGAGTTTTAATAAAAAAGGCTATAAATTGAATATATTTGTGAGATTTTGAAAATTTGAATTATAAAATATGATATTATAAATTTTGGAAAGGAAATGAATAATTTCAAAATTTCGGAAGGATATGCTTAAAAATATCCCCACGAAATTTTCTCTAAACAAAGTTGCGCACGAGGATCACATTCTGAGTTCCGATGTACGAGTGAGTAATCCTAAGGTACCTGACTATGTAGAATACCCTAAGCCCGACCAAAATTGTTTAAGATTTCTGTTAGATTAAAACGAACGACTCAGATCTCATTCTACTCGCTCAGGTGTTCCTAAGGTACCTGACCGTCAAGAACACTCTAAGCCGGACCAAAATATTTCGAAATTCGTGTCAGAATAAAATAAATGACTTAGATCTTATTCTATGTATACAAATGAATAGTTAGAGTTCGATTTGGCGGAGTTAAAAATTTGTAATTCGGATATAATTTGAGTATAATTTGGAAATAATTCGGTAAAAAAAAAAGAAAAAAAAGCTTAGTGAATGATTTTCATGTATTTGATAGAAATGTCTCAATTATTTATTTGTGGAGAAAAGGCGTGATTCAAGCAAAAAAAAAAACAAAAGAAAGAAACAAACTTTTTGATCTGACAAATGAAAAGTAGTTATTAGCATATGGGCAACTGAAAAAAGTAGTTATTAGCATAGTGACAAATGAAAAGTTCAAGTTCGGTTCGGTAGGTTTAAAAATTTATGATTTGAGTATAATTCAAGAATAATTCGATAAATAAGCAAAAAAAGAAAAAATTCTCCAAAAAAAAAAAATAGCAAAAAAAATCTCCAAAAAAATCCAGCAAAAAAAAAATTGACGTTTTCTTAGTGTTTTGTTTGGGAATAAAACGTATTATATATTTTTTGCGTTTTATTCAGAGTTTAGTTTTGAAACGTCAAAAAAATGAATTAAACACGAATAAAATACAAATAAATCGCGACTCTTGTTACTATGATTATTAGTCACCATTCTTGTAAGATTTGTTAAACCAAAAGGTAGTTTATCAAAAGGAAAAAGATATGGAGGTTTGTCCTTAAATCAGTATTTTAAATAGCGCACTATAGTATTTTTGGATCCTAAACACTAAGCTATGGCATCAAAACGCGCTATTTGAGCTACGAACGCCATAGCGGTAATAGAGGTCCGCTATAGTGCATAGCATGTAGCGCAAATAACGTGCGCTATGCAACATGAGATGTTTGTTTGTTTTTTTTCTTTTCAATTTATATGGGCTTTAAATAAATGCTCAGATTAGATTTTAATCGTGATTTTTTTTTTCAATTGACGTATTAAACTTTATATTAAACTATTAATTATTAAATGAGAGATCCATCAAACAAAATCAATTAAGGAAGATACAACGCGCTATGCAATATTTCTTGAAGTAACAAAATAATACTTACTATATGGTAGTTTATATATTTTGAGTAGATTAAGATAGTTAATTATGCCATGATGTCTAAGTTATTTTAAAATTTAAATAGAAAAAAATATATATTATGTCATGATATTAGTTTCTGATCGATAGTTTATGATATTAGTTACTATTGTAATTTGGACTTTGTATTAGTTTAATATAAATATTATAATTTTTTAATCAACTTGATGTTATTTATTGTTCTGTAAAATTTAGATATATTAGTATTTAGTATAAATATATGATATAATTTTTATAAAAAAAAAAAATACTTTGTAACATAGCTTTCATTATAACGACATTATTCGCTATAACTCTTTCTTAGACTTTCTAACTTCCGCTATAACGCAATAAACTATTTAGAACCTTGCCTTAAATACGCGAATTACCATTTTATACCCGAATCATTCGCAAATCACTCGCCAATATTTTTACTTTGTTTCTACGCAGACAGGTACTGCACTGGAAAAAAAACTCTCGGAACTAAGTTGCGCACGAGGATCCCATTCTGAGTTCCGAAATCCGAGTCAGCATTCCTAAGTACCTGACCATGTAGAATACTCTAAGCCGAGAGCTAAATATTTCGAGATTCGTGCCAGATTAAAAAAAAGGCTTAGATCTCATTGTACTCCGTCAGGTATTGTACTGATGTGAATTCCCAACTCCCGAGTATCACACTTCTGAGTTCCGAAATATAATACGAGTCAGTATTCCTAAGTACCTGACCGTGAAGAATACTCTAAGCCCGACCAAAATCATTTGAGATTCGTGCCAGATTAATACAAACGACTCAGATCTCATTGTATTCCGTCAGGTATTGCACTGGATATGAAGTCCCGAAATATCTCATTTGTGAACCCAAACCAAACCAGTAAACAACACCACACTATCCAAATCAAGTCAAAGAGAAGAAACCCCAAGAAATGGAGATAGCTTGCTGCTCCACCTCTCCAGTCGCCGCCTCTTTGCTCCTGAGCAGGAGCAAACGCTCCTCTGTCGCCACCCATGCTTCGCTCTCTTTCACTTCCAGGCGGGTCTCACAGGCGCCACCTCTAGTCTCCGTTTCCAGGCCACGCCGGACCAGATCGCCGGCGCTGAAGTGCAAGTGTTTCTTCGGATTGGGTGTGCCTGAGTTGGTGGTGATTGCTGGTGTGGCGGCACTTGTGTTTGGCCCAAAAAAGCTGCCGGAGATCGGCCGGAACATTGGCAAGACTGTCAAGGGTTTTCAACAGGTAGTATTTACTGAATACTGTTATTTAGATCTGAGAATGAAATTTGTTTTGGCAATTTTTCTTTGTAATTTTGACTAATTAGCAAGAATTGAACAAACAAGCAAGGAACTTTTGTGTAGCCTTGTCCTAATTTCCTCTTTGAAAGCATCAATTATGGTCGGTTGAGATGTCATTGATTAAACTCTTTCAAATGAGTTCATGGTAAAAATTATAATTCATAGTTTTGACATGAATGCCTATATATGAGTAGAACTAGGGCGTTCTTAAGTTCACCGAGCCCTTTGGTGAACTCAAGTTTAAAATCACTCAAATTGGTTTCAAATGACGAATCTGAACCATTGAAACCCACTTATCTTATGAGTAATGTGTATACATGTGAAAATTTTAAACATTCTAATTAATTTAGTATAAAGTAAAGCGATAAAAAAACGTTCAAAAAAATGAATGCATTAAAATTAATTTATTAACTTTTTAATTTTGACTGATTGACTTTATACTATATTATTTTGAATGTTTAAAATTTTCACATGTAGACGCATTACTCGTAATTCACATTTTGTACTTTTTGTATTTTTCCACTACTATTTTTAGGAATACTTACATACATTTTAACATTTTGTATTTTATGTATTTTTCCACTACTATTTTTAATAAGATACTTACATACATTTTAACATTTTGTATTTTATGTATTTTTCTGTAATTTAATTTAATAGGTATTTTCTGATTTTCTGATTTTATGATTTTCTGATTCTTTTTATTTAATTACTCGGTGTATTTTATGATTTTCTGATTCTTTTTATTTAATTACTAGGTGTATTTTATGATTTATGATTTTATGATTCTTCTGATTTAATACTTGTCTTATTTTCTGATTCTTTTGATTTAATTACTTGGTGTATTTTCTGATTTATGATTTTATGATTCTCATAGGCAGATTTCAACGGTTTAGATTTATCATTTGAAGCCTATTTGACGGATTTTAGACTTGAGTTCACCAAAGAACTTGGTGAACTTAAGAACACCCTAGTTCTACTCATATATATATATATAAACTTTCATACATAATCATGGTGTATATACTATAAACTTACAATATCATGATGTTATGGGTAGCTTAAGAAATTCTCTAACATTTTTATAATACACCTCTGTCAAATTCTCAATACCAGATTGTTGAAATTGATAACAGAGTTGTTGAAAGGGGGCAAATTAATGTACACCCTGCAAAATTTAATACAGAAAAGAAATATGTACCCTACAAAATTAAATGTATCATTTATGCCCCTTTCCAGTTTACTCGAAGAAATCCCCTATTTTCCCCTCCTTGCCAGAGTCACTCTGTAAAAAGTACATTTGGTTGTATAATGTTTCACTGTGGTTTGAGATATATATAATTTATCAGGGATTTATATGGAATTTTGATCCTTTCGGAATGTCAGAATAGGTACACTTTTGCTTATATTAGCCTCCTATTAGATTTGATTTTTTTTTATCTGATAACTCTCTTGCAAAATTTGTTTTAGGCTGCAAAAGAGTTCGAGACAGAATTGAAGCAACCATCCTCAGAAAGCGGGGCCTCTCCACCGGAGGAACCCCAAGCAGTTGCTGGTGGCGAGCCAAAGAAGGAACTGGAGACCTCCAGCAACAAAGAAAGTGCGTGAAAGAAAAGTTAGAAGAAAGAGCAGTTTTCTATTAGTTTCAGCTGAGATTTCATAATTTGCTTCAGTCTTCGTGTTTTTTGAGACCGGGAATTAGTGTAATCATGCAAAAGTACATTGTAGCTTTTACAAGCTTATCGTTTTTATTTTGTTAGAAAGGTGTTTGCTCTTGTATTTTTGTATCTTGCACAATTTTTTAAGTGATTAAAAACGTTAATACATAAAAAGGGAGGAAAATCACAGAGTATATAAATTGACAACAAATATAACAAATCACAATTAAGCGTAAAGGTGATTCCTTGAGAGTTTTTAAGTTATTCATTTCATTTTGCTGTATATACAGAACAGTATTTATGTTTCTTCAGTTGCAAAAGAATAGATATAAAATCAAATTATATGTGATATTGATTTCTCCAAATTTAACTTCACTGATTTTACTTGTATCCTAGTTGCAACCTGGATCTGAATTTGGCAAATTATTAGATGAAGTATGCTTTGATACCACACTATGAATAAAGTATCATTGTTATATCTATTTAAGAAACGCAATTTTGAGATTTCATTCGTATCAAATTTTAACATATTTTCTCAAGGCAAAAAATTAATGGTCAAGCTTCTTTAATATTATATGCATATTTTAAAAGTGTAGTTCTTCAAAATGATACCTGTGACTGTGAACATGATACATGTGAGCAAATATCGTGTTCACATAAAATGTATCTCAATTTATAAAAACAATTGTGGCAAAATAAATTCCAATTCTGTCACTAAACTAGGAAACATTGCAAATCCACATCATGTTTCAGTGAAATTTGCTCGAGTAAAACTTTTCAAGGTACACACACAAAAAAACCTTCTTAAAAGATGACAAATGGGATAAATTTAAAAACATGATAAATACCTTTTCTTAACAGGAAATAAACAAGCTAAAAAAAACTATCCTCAGAATTGAGCAGTAAAGAAACGCTCAAAAATTGGGTTTGTACGGTCATCTCTAACCAAGATGAGTTCTCATTATTTAATTATTCTAAATTCACGTTTGAATTTAGCATGCGTCGAGATCTCTGCATGGAGGAGGTTTAGGTTCACCTAGTAAGGTAGTGTTACCTCCTGCGGGTCCACTCCTAATGCGTTCTGGGTTTTGTGTGCCGACCTACGTAAATAATAAATAAGCTTTTCTATAAAATATCATAAAATCAAGCTTAGTCACAAGCAGAACCATACATCACCTTAAACGATCCCCACTACATGCAAAAAAATAATGTACATCGCAAGTTGAAGTCCTTGTTTAAATTCGCATTAATATTTCCGATTTCAATGTCCAAACAATAGATCCAAAAACATTCAACATGATCTCCATATTAAATTGTGCTTGGAGTCCAAATTTTACATTTTTTGGAACTTTTTTTACTATTTTTTTAAATAGATACAAAATCACTATTTTCAGAAAATTCTGGACCATAAAAAAACAAACAACGATTTTCTACCTATCTAAAAAAAATAGTAAACAATTTCCAAAAATAAAATAAAATTTAGTCTCCAAGCACAATTTAATATGGAGATCATGTTGAGTGGTTTGGATTGGCTGTTTGGAGCTTGAAATTGCAAAATATGGGCTTGAATTAAAATAGGTCTTTTAAATGGCAATGTATATTAGTCCATCTATATAAATGAGACAGACATGCCCCTTATTTATCTTCATGTAAAATCCTTTCTACAATTCCAATCTGGAGGATTAGTTCCTCATTTAATGGATACAATTGTTTTGACATTCAATAAGGTGGTTTTCGTAATTTAAGTGCCACAAGAAAAGTAAGAACTTGGGAATCTGCATACAAAAATTAATTGGCGGTAAAAGACTTACTGGTGGAGCCTCTCCTCTTCTTAACATCTCGACTATCTCAACAACTCTCTTAGGAGTTACATCCTCCTGATAATTAAGGAAGCAAAAATTAAACAAAAGAAAACTTAAAAAAAAAAATAAGATAGAAAGTCCAGGAATGAATTTTTACGTAATAATTGTAGGTGTAGCCTTCAGAACCCTTGGAATAATCGGCAACTGTAATCATGGGGGCATTCACACAACACCCCTGTAGAATTCACACCAAAGAAAAAAAAAAAATTAAAAAAAAGGGTAGCCGATCTAGATAGAAAAAGTTTTGAAATACACCCAATGTATAACCCTGAAAGTTGGACAAATATAGAAAATATTATACATCCCCTTATCACCCTTGTAACAAAGTTTAATTCTACACAAGCGAGGAAGGTAAAGGGGTAGTTTTGGCATTTACAAAGATGAGGAGGATGTGTTGGTTGATATGTTCCATGTTTTAAATAGAAATATGAGAATATGTCTTGTAGGGGCATCCATGAAACTATTCTCACCTTTTAACAGAATAGAATTTGAGATTACACAGAGTAAAAAGATACACTTACCATGCATTCCATCTCTCCAACACAGAACATACCGTCCTTTGTTACCTCTGCAACAAAAGGTACACAAATATAGAATATATAAAAAAAACTCAGTACCATACTAATACCCAATGAATATTAAATAAAAAATGGCTTGGTAAAATGTTATATTGACAAAATGTGATGGTATACATATTATAAATAAGGGGGAATGCCATGCATACCCTTCAAAAACTTTGAAATTACGTATTTCCCCCTCTAAAATTCATAATATTATATTTACCCTTATAAATTTCAAAAACTCACAAATTTACCCATTTATTGTCTTTTCTATAAAAACAAAGTTTAAAATTTATAAAGTACCCACTTTACCTTTTGTTAATAAAAAAAATGTAGTAAGTTTAAGAAAAATGTCAGTCTTCTAATTGGTCAGTTTTAAAGGGCAAATAAGTCATTTCTCTACTTCTGACACATTTAGGTATGTGCTTGATGTATACATGAATCATTGTGTTTGAAGTACATAGTGACATGTAGGTATATACTTGACATTTTTTGAGGGGTGTACATGAAATCCCCCTGTAAATAAAATTCTAAGTAGCTTGTGTCCATTTTGGGAGGATGATGATACTTGACCTCACTTAGGATTTGTCAGGTAAAATTTACATGCAAACAAGTTATATTTTCCATCTAGTATGCAAACTGGTACTGCTTCTACCTGATGCTATATTATGTATACTAGACAATTCAATATACTAACCATTTCGTTTGACACCAAGGTGTTTGAGCAGAGTGTCTTCTATTTCACGGGACCCACGAATCATACAAGGAGTTGTCCCACACACTAGTAAGTGATATTTTCCCACCTGATTAGAACAAAAATTTAACATGTTAAAAAGAGGATAATATCCCTCCATTGCAAGCAAGTCCGATATTTGTAAATAACAGATGTTAGTAGAAAAATTTCTTCTACATGGAATATTGACCTAATATGACAAAAAAAGATGAACATCAATACAATATAAAGAGATAGGAACCTTAGCACGGTTAAACATTGTGTAAAAGGTGGCAACTTCATACACACGTATGGGAGCAACTTCTATGATTTTAGCAACCTGGAATATTAACACTGTTAGTGCTATCTAATTGTATAGAGGTTGTCAAATAAATCCCTTTCTGCTAGAGGATGTACTATATTGACAGCAAACTTGTTCAATAACCCTGAAACTGACACAATGCTTATCAAAATTAAACACCAAAAAAAAAAATTACAGATATGTTATCTATAATGTAGATAGGCCACTTGAATGAGAACCAAATGATTTTTGAATCCCCCTAAATTTGATACCTAGTTAATCTAAACAGTAAATGCACATCTAATAAATTTAGTTTTTTTTTTTTTTTTAGGAACTTTTCACATTGGTTATCAAGGTTATACAGCTGAAAATAGTAACCCTCCATTTCCATTGGATGGGATAGATCCAACAGCATTATCTTTGTACCGATCAAGCCCAGTAAATACAACATCAATAACTGGGTAATGATATAAATAATAGCCTCACATTGCATCATATATTTTCAAATAACTAAAATTTCATTTTAAGTCAATTCAGGTTGTAGGATCTCGTCAAAAATGACACTTGTTTATCTGCAAAATAAATAACTGTTTTTGACTTTGAAGTGTTAATGTATTGATTTTGTACAAACATATATTTTTAACAGTGCTTTCAATATTATACATTTCACTATCTTTTATAATTTTCTGTAATTGCAGTGCCACTAAAAAGTAATAGAAAACATTCAAGTTAAATCAGGACACCAACTTTCTGTGTAACAAAATTTCAGTTCTGAGAAAGTAATTATAACATAGAATAACAGCAACGTAAGCCAATATGTATACTTATTATGTGTGTATTTAAACATACAGCATTCATTGCTGACACAGGGAGCCATCCACCATGTTGTTGCTGTGCCAAATCCAGCAGAGGAATTACTGCTGACTGCTTGTAATTTGATGGATAGTGCGATATTATCTCCTTGACCTGTTTTTTTTTTTTTTTTAAATTTCATCCACAAAAAATAACTATGAATAATAAGCTGTAAACATTATCACTCGAAGAATGAATACATATTACACCATCTGTGCAAAGTACAACAGCAGTCTCAAAATATTATTCAAGGACATACAGCTAATTGGTTTACATTTTTAAGAAAAAACATCCGCATATTTGGTTCTAAAACTTGTACATGAACTACCAAGTACCAAGTTTATTGTAGTATTGACATTACGTCCTTTGACTACACAGGTGTAACAATAATTGTTTCCAAAATATCATTTGAAAGGTACATTAAACTATAGCTAATTGTGGGGTGGTACTGGCTTGGTATCATCTTCACATGTGATTTTCTTAATGAAAATCAGTGGCATATGATCATTTTTATTAAAAAAAAAAAAAAAAAACTATAGCTAATTCATACATTGATTGAGAAAACAAAAAATAGCTTTATCTGGTTCTGGTTTTATTATAAAAAAATTGACTATGAATTTTTATGATATCATTGGTGCCACCAATATATGATAGAATAATAGAATAAATATTATGAAACCAGTCTCATATACTGATTCTAAATTAGGAAACCAAGGGAAACTAAACAAAATTTATGAAAGCAGGAAAACTTTTACCAGAGTATCAGTTTCTTCCCATATGCTGACAAAGAAAATAAATATATAGAAGAAATTGAATACAAAATACGGTCTCAAATTAAATACAATGCTTGAACACAAACTATAGAGTTCACTGCATTATTGGCATGATGTCTTTTGCCTAAACATGTGTAACAATAATAGCTCCCAAAATACCATTTTAAAGCTACATTAAACTATAGCCGCTTCATACATTGATGGATAAGACAAAAATTACCTTTCATTGGTTCTGATTTTCCTATGCTATCATTGGCACCACTGATTATACTAATTCTAAATTATAATTCCAAAGGGAACTAAACAAAATTTATGCAATCAGGAGAACTTCTACCAAAGTATCAGTCTCTTCCCATATACTGACAAAGAAAATTCCTTAAGAAAAGAAACTGAATAGAGAATAGGAAATACGGTCTCTGATTGAGAGAAACTGAATAAAAGTTACCTTTTCCATATTGGCCTTGGAGAACTCCCATGTCATATCCGCCTTATTATCCGGAGATTCAAGGTGCTAATCAAAAGTTACAAAAGAAAAAAGCAAAAAAGAATCACAAATTGTGAAACTGAAACTTATACCAGTTCAACCAAATCAAATTCAGGGCAACAATCGAAATTTCTTACATAATTGAGCGCAGAGGAGAAAGATCTGGAGCTGGAGGCACCATTAGACAAAGCGATCTAGAAAAAAAAAGAAGGAAAACGAGAAAGAAACCCAAGCTTAGTTGATAGATGCGGCGAGAACTGGAAAAGAGGAGATCGAGAGAAAGGGTCAAATGGAGAAAAATGAAAGGCTTACTAATGGAGAAGGCCGTAGAGCTGATCGGATCTCGAGGAGGCGCTTCGCCACCAGTCGGGCAGCCATCGTCAGAGCGAGCGAGAGAGAGAGAGAGAGAGAGAGGAGATTAGACGAGCTTCGGCACTGGTTTAATGGTTTTGCGACGGAGGGGGGGAAATCAGCGATGCCATGTTCTCTGAGGTAACAGAATATTTATTTTTTTATGCTGACCGTTCGATTAGGACCAGGCTAATCTGGCCTTAGGTAGAAAGCACATGATCATTAAATATTCGTGCGGATTCTGATCGAACGGTCTCGATCTATTACCTTAGGTTAATTATATGAATTCATCAGAGAATTTCTGCGACGGAGGGGTAAATCAACGCCAACAAGGCCGTATCCTCTAGACTATTTCAGTTTGGATCCGGACCGTCCGATTAGGATCCGGGCCAATCCGGCCGTAGGTTAAATCCACGGGGATCCTTTAATATTCTTGTGATTCTGATCGGACGTTGTGGATCTATTACTTCACCTTAGGTTATATGAATTCGATCGAGAATATGATTACGGGTCGGAAGGCGATTGTCATTGAAAGTGGGTCCCGAATAGTGAGAATGCATACGGAGGCTGCTCGAACATAAAAGCAAGGCAAATTCTGAAGCAATAATTGTGATTTGCCCCCTCTGAAAAAATTATATATATGGGAGTCCTCTATATTTGTTGAACCGTTTATTGAGTGAAATAATATTCCTTATAATGGTACACAGAGCTTAATGGGTTAATTCGGTAAAATTTTATATACAATAGTTTCATATACATATATATATATATATATATATATATATATATATGTGAATAATTTTTAATGCATGCTAATTAAATCATTGAAACTGATACTTTTTAAAGATAAATCACTGAAAATGATAATGCAAACTTCACTGAAGATTGCATATTAATCTTCAATATTCACCATTAATTCTTGACTTTCCAATGGTTTGGTCCTGCAATCAATAAGTACATATTGATCAATGTACCATATATCTTTTTTTTTTGTGTTATTAAAATTAAACGAAAAACATTAATTAGGAACAACAAAAAAGAAAAAAAGATCATTAGTGATATTCAATAGTGACTACCTTAATTAAACCAAGCACTTGCAGTACTTGGTTATCCAGTGGCAAATACAATAGTTTTGAAGTGAAGTGCTTCTTTACAATGTGCTATGTGCACCTATCAAATTGATTTCATTTATCATTTGTTATCTAAAGTTAGAGCATATAAAAAAAAAAAAAAAAAAAAAAAAAATGGCTTCAAGGAAGGGACATTGATCATTATACTTGCATGGCTCACTGAGATTGTCGCCATGGCACCACGAGTGTCAAGATCATGTGCTATCTCTATTCTCGACATGAAGTCAGAATAGTGCAAAACCTCTCCATTCTAACTACCCAATTCATGGAGATCTCTGAAATTAATGTAACCCATGGAGTTGTCTCCAGAGACCACTACCATGAATTTTGCAAGGTATAGTTGTTTGTTTCGTTTATGATATTTGTTGGCTTAATTGTCATCTTTGTTCTTGTATGATGCAACTGATTCAATATTCATAAGATTTATATCGAAATGAATTGCATAATTATCAAGGTACCTTGATGACTATATGCACTTCATTTCAGTATAAACTTTATTTATCATATGAATGTAGACGTACGTACGTTTTAATTAGAAACTTTTTTTTTTTTGTAACATAATGAATAGATGAAGTTGGTTATAAGCGGCAAGATTAGACCACTATATTATTAGAAAAAACAAACACACGAATAACGAGAAATTTATACCAAGAGATGTCTTTATCACAACTATTAATGGAAGACTTCTTCTAAAGAAAACATTGACCGCTGATTCTTGAATGGAAAATTCTTTCTATATATCTTGACAGGACCATTTGCCATGACAGCTTACCCTGCTTTATTTGTGAAAAAGAAGAAGATAAAATAAATAAAATTAAAATACTAAACCAGTGTAACACTTTTGATGATATTTTACTATGCTAGGGGACTTTAATTGCCTGTTAGCCAACAACAAAGTTTTAGAGTTGTGCTTAGTGCCATAAGTTGGGGCATTTGGAAAATGAGGAATATATTAATTTTTTCTAACAAAAGCTTTATTAATACTAGAAATATGATATTGACAAATGCTTCTTTGTTATCTTATTGGGCAGAAATTTGCACAAAGAAGATGCAATAAAAACCGTATACCTAGTTGCTTTAGATGTAATAAAAATGTTCCTTTAAAAGCACACTAAATGGAATGCCAAATCAAATACAAGACGTCGAATGAACTTCCAACGATGAATTTAAATCTTGTTTGACGTCCAATGCACTTTCAACGATGAATCTAAATTACTGAAACCAATTTATTTTTACGAGTGATGTGTTTACATGTCAAATATATAAATTTTTATGAGTAGAACTAGGGTGCTTTTAAGCTTACCAAAGTTTTGGTGAGCTTAACTCTAAAACTCATCAAATCGATTTTAAATGAGAAATCCGAACCGTTGAAATTCGCCTACCTTATGTGTGATGCATCTAAATGTGAAATTTTTAAATATTCGAATTAATTTAGCATAAAGTCAAGTGGTCAAAATTTAAAGGTTAATAAATTAATTTTAGTGCATTCATTTTTTGAACGTTTTAGGTCAAAATTAGAAGGTTAAACATTCTATTTTTAGTGCGCCATTCTTTAACAAACTTAAGCAGTTACGAAAGTCGGTTATGCTTTATTTTCACTATAATTAAATTTGGCTCAAACTTTTGGAACTTAATTTATATTTTGCACAAAATTTAGAGTGAGACTTGAATGATACTTCGGTGTTTATACTTATTCACAATATATACTCTC
Source organism: Carex pumila (assembly GCA_033356055.1). NCBI lineage: Eukaryota > Viridiplantae > Streptophyta > Magnoliopsida > Poales > Cyperaceae > Carex > Carex pumila. The sequence continues at coordinate 36,370 of JARJHM010000839.1, forward strand.
ACGTTAATTTCCTACACACATATACCAAACAACATTAGTATCACATTCTTGGTGTCTAGTATTGGTTTATACACATGCAAAACTATGCAAGATATTTATATTTCCCTGCCCCCCTTCTGTAAATTGCAGCCTCACTAATAAATTATTTTATTCGACTACAATGAACTTTCGGCCCTTATTTTCTTTCCTATTGGCCCAAGAGGCCTAGATTTGGCCCATATCATTTTCCCAGGCTATTTCTTTCGTTGGGGAATTTTGTGGATTTGTTTGAACATGGCCTGACGGCCCCACCTCAACTTCTTTGACTGTTTATTTCGTTATATAAGTGTTTCTTTGAGCATCAACTATTTGACTGCCAGCTGAGCAATAAATTTGACTAATTGAGATCAATTTGAACTTAATAATACAGTTGAAAGGTTTTAATTGCGCTAAATTTGAACTCCACTTCACCTGTTAATTTTATGTTATTGCAAATTATCTTGCCTTAATTAATTGGACCCGTTGCAATGTTTGAAATTTGTTGTTGGTGTTCAGAGGATAGGTTGAGTTGAATTGCTTTCTTGATCTCCTTTGTAAACATGAAAAATAAATCAATTTTGACCTTGGCCCGTAAATAGAAGGGGAGGTGAGAGATGTGATTCACAAGGAAATCCTCTTATCAGAATGAAATGTGATTCACAATGAATTCTCTTACGCATGGGTTGCTCATTCTTTTAATAGGATGGGGTTTAGTGTCATTTTTAGAAAATTGAGTGAATATTAGTTTACTTTCATATCCATTTACAATGAAATCCTCCTTTCTAAACTATTCATACATGATTCTTCTTATTGGGTTGCTCATTCCGTCCATCCACATACTATGCGATCTATTGATGTCACTCTCGTTTGGAATTATGGAACTATCGACGGAATTGGTTCTGATGAGACGGACGTGTGATGTCATCATTTTAAGTTCAAGTAGTTGTAAGGCCCAAGGTGGTGGGCCATGCCGAGATATCTTTTGTTGTTAGTGGTGTCAATGATTTTTTTTTATCCATATCGTATCCGAAAAAACGGATAAGGGTAAGATTTTCTTTTTGTTAGCTTATCGAATATGAATAAGGGTGACAAATTAATTTTTTCCATTATCTTATCCGTTATTCTATATATAAGATAATCTTTAAATACAAAATTATATATATAAATATATATTTGCATGAAGGTAATACACGATACAATAAAGCTTTATATTTGAACAAAGAAGAAGCACAAAATACAAGGAAAAAACAGTAGCAACAACCAAGGTACACTGTAGCATCACCATTCAGCAATTCCAAACTTACATTCTTGTGGGAGGAAGGTTCCACAAATGTTAAACAGTTCCAATATGGGGCCCAAGTTGAATCCGGGCAGCCCTATGCTAGGCAATTGCTTGCAGGCACATGCCAGCATGTCGGTATTCTGCATGGCAATGCAACAGGCTTGTATATCCTTATAAAATGTAGGGATAGTTGTCAGGCAAGATAAGATGTTTTTGATAACTTGATTGTCTGGAGAGCAGTCCTCGGCTGCCTGAGTCTCAACAGCCGAGAGAAGAATCAGAATGCATGATAGAGATACGAGTAGGGTTAGGTGCTTGGTCTCCATGGTCTGGCTTAAATGGTGGTGGTACCATTGAAGGGATTGGGGGTGAGAATAAATAGGGAGCACAAATGAGTTTGTCTGCAGTTCATGATGTATTAATTTTAATTTTTTATTTTATAAACATATATGATATGTTTTTTAACAGACATGAAAGCGACTAATTAACCACAATATCCAACAATTATGATATGTCTCCGCTTCATGATTGTTATACAGAATGCTCCTTATCTTATATATAAAAAAGAGGAGGGTTCAAATGCCTTTCTTTATTTTTTGCGTTTCTATCATGCCTTTATTTTTAAAACATTAATAACTCAAAATTTGAAACTTAAAAGTCAAAATAAAACAATTGGATATGATCTACATCATTCTATCTATGCACATGTAAAATATTACGACATTTCAACTTTGTTTTGATTGTCATCAAGAGATTGTAAAAAAATATACTCATATGGATAATTTTTAGACATTGATTTTTCAACTTATTAATTCACATAAAAATAAAATTGAAATATGATGATATTTTATGAGCATATAAAGAAAATAACATAGATCATATCTAATAGTTTTATTTTGATATTTATAATTTAAATTTTGAGTTATTGAAGTTTTTAAAAATGGAGGCATGATGGAGGCATTTGAACTCTTGTCTATAATAAATTATGGGGATTAAAATATTTATTTGAACGTGTACTTGGATAGATGGGTGAGTTAGTGAGAATAGTGAGTTTTCCTCAAAATTAAAAATACAGATAATTCTACTTTTTGTTGGATTAGTAAAATAGTGAATTAATTCACAAAAGACAAATAAAGAGTAGTTAATAGCTTGATCTAAATATAAGTTAGCTCAAAAGAATAGTTGACTCTACGATACACATGGTGTATATAAAATTATGCACGGATGATGAAATTGAGCCGGCCATTTTTATTAATAACCCAAAAAAAAGATTTTTTACAAAAATAATCTCAAAATCTGAGTTTTTTCAAATATGACCAAATCGCTAGGGTTGCTGGCGGTCCACTTCTATAGCGGACCGCCAGGGACACGGGCGGTCCGCTAGGGACCCGACCGCTAGAGTTTTGGGCGGTCCGCTATTTTTTATTTTTGTTTTTTTAGAGATATGATTTTTTCTTAATATTTTCATTTGTGAAGTTTTAGTTTTTTTTTTTTTTGTTTAGGGTATTTGTCAAAAAATTAAGGACTTGGCCTTTATTAAAATTTTTTTAAGTTCTGACAGCTTGTTGATCTTCTTCTTTTTTTTCGATTTTTATAATATATGTATAATACATACATACATATATACATACATACATAGAAGACAGATTGTAAAGAAGAAGAAGAGAAGACAGAGAGAGTTTCTGCAGCAAAATTTTTAATTAACTTGTTATTCTCGTACAACCCAAACACAAATACAAAAACTGATTATATAGCCTCACATACACAAAATTGACTACCTAAATTTAGAACTTTGGACTCCCTAAATTAACTATCAGCTCTTCTATTTTAGCTACTGTTACTAATAAATAATGCTAAATATAGCCCCACTAACATTAAATAACTACCCACTTTTATTTCTGTTGCAACAAATATAAATATAGCTTAAACACGTCTAATCTAATTTTGACCTTCAACAGTTTGTGTTTCAACAAAGATGAACGGTTCGGATCGACCGTTAGGATTTTAAAAAGTCGAATATTTAGCCATTGCACAGAGAAGAGCTATGCTACGCATAGCATGCTTACATATTCCATATATAATATATGTATATATTTATAATATATACATATATTATAAAAAAATGAGTTTATAAAAAAAATTGTATATATGTATATGTATATTTGTATATGTGTATATGTATGTGTATATGTGTATGTATATGTGTATATTTGTATGTGTATATGTATATGTGTGTATGTATATGTGTATGTGTATATATGTATGTGTATGTGTATGTGTATGTGTGTGTATATGTATGTATGTATATATGTATATATTATACATATATTATAAAAACTGAAAAAAGAGAAGAAGACCGACAAGCTATCAGAACTTGGAATTTTTTTAATAAAGGCCAAGTCCTTAATTTTTTGACAAATATCTCAAATATCCTAAACAAAAAAAAAACTAAAACTTCACAAATGAAAATATTAAGAAAAAAATCAGATCTCTAATAAAAAATAAAATAAAATAAAAATAGCGGACCGCCCAGAACTCTGGCAGTCGGGTCTCTAGCAGACCGCCCGTGTCCTTGGCGGTCCGCTATAGAAGTGGACCGCCAACAACCTAGCAGTTTGGTCATATTTGAAAAAACTCAGATTTTGAGGTTATTTTTATAAATTTTTTTTTTTTTGGTTATTAATAAAAATGGTCGAAATTGAGCTACAAGTCCGAAAATGATGCTCAATTATTATTATTATTTATATTAAATGGCTACAGAGAGGTTGGTGAGATTTCACTTTTTACACTATTTTATCTTCAATGCCTACTGGAAGATAGGTGACAATACATTGTACTTTTCCAATAATTGTCAACCATAATTATTAGACAATTATCAATATTTCAGGCCAAGAGCTGGCTAAAGTATTTAGAAAAGTAACGTAAGATTTTAATTTTGCATCATTTTTATTTGCGAACAAATGTCTGTCTTGGTAGTATGAGAAAGTAATGTAAGATTTTAACCGAAGGTCTTTTCAGATCTAAATCATCATCACAGTTAAGTTTAAACCGTTTGTATTTCTTCTCTATAAATTTCTGCTCAACCTCAAGATAAATATCATAAAATTCATCATTATTAAGGTGTAAATCATAATCATCACATCCAAATTCACTACTAATTCCACTACCAGTTTTCTCATTATCAATATTATCACCAATTTCTCTATTTTTCCCATCAGAAACCTCATTTGGATTAATTCCGTCACTATTATCAATTACAATTACCAGCACCATTGCTAGTTTGCCCAACATCACCAACAATTTCTCCTTTCTTTGTTCCCTTACCGTGCCATACCCAACGTGTGTAGTCTCTTCTAAACCTACTAAAAATTAAATGAGCCATAATATCAATAGGGTTATCAACTATTTTAATATTATAACACTTACGACAGGGACAACAAATAGTTTTTGCTCCCACCTTTTCCCTATGTCTCTCAGCACATTTTATAAATGAGAAAATTTATGGTGTACCCATTAAAACTTTTAAAATGGCCTAATCCCCATCAAAACAACATAATAAAATATATCTCCATACAAACTTTGTTTTATTTCTTCTATCCCCTTATATCTATTTACTTAATTATTTAAAATATTTAATTGATAAATCTACCCTTCTCCTTGTTCAATACTCTTCTCAGCTAATTTTTTCCATGTCCGTTCAGGCCACCATGTCTACTCTTCCCCCCTCTCTTAATAATGAAAAATTTGCTCCTCCTTCTGTCTCTCCTCCTCTTTTCCAATACTCTCTTCATTAAACGACAACTTGATTGAGAACAGAAAGAGAAACAGGATAGACTGGTCCGATCAAATCAGAATTCTGCTTGAAGATTTAACTATTTGCTTCTTCCAAACAATAACAATGAAATAACCCGCTTTGTAGCTCCGCTCCATTTGGATCCAGTGGAGAGCTGTTCTGCTTGATTTGTCTCTTTTTTTTTTATTCCAAAATTGTAGTAAGAAATAATTCTTTATTTGAAAAATAAAAAAGTGAGAGAAGATTTATGTCGTGTAGTTATAATGAAACATAGTTAATAAGATCCATCAATAGTATCTATTTAGTTTTGTTTGCCATTGTTTGAATTGTCAATGTTAGGTGTTTGTCTTCCGTCAAAAATGGTGGAGAGGGTTGGACCTCTTTTTGATCAGAGGAAAGGGTATATACGTCAGTTCAATATTTAAAATAGTTTGATTAAGAGTTAAATAGATAAAAGGGGATATTGGAAATAATATAAATTTTGTATGGGGATATAGGATATTTTGTTGTTTTGATGGGGATATTGGCTATTTTAAAAGTTTCTATGGGTATAGCAGAAATTTTCTCTTTATAAATTCATCAACATGTTCGCACAGAATGTATGTTACAAAGTTTCAGTATAGCAAGCTATACCTTTTAAACCTTTGTTATACTCTGTCAAATCAGATAACAAGTGTACTATCTTATCGATGAGTATGCTCAGGTATCAATCCACAGGGACGGAAGAAAATGACCGGACTTGTCCTAAAATCACTTAAGATTCTAGAAGTGAGAGAAATTGGTTTGGTTTAATTCTAACAATTCTACTAATTTATGACAAGTTTAAAAGACAATAAAAAGAATTAAAGTTGTTTTCAGTTGATAAAAAGACGTTTTCAGGGTTCAGATTTCATTTCTGTTCAGTCCCTAGGTATACGGCCCATACAGATTCCCGTACGGTCCGTATGGAACCCCAAGTTGATGTTGCAGCTACTGTTTTCTGTGTTGGTACTAGTGTTTAGGGTTTCTATCAACCAGATCTAGATACCTAATCTCAACTTTCGCATTTTGGCCTAGTACCTGATTACCGGACTCAAATACTTCATTCTTAGATGCGTTAAACCTCAACTTTTGCATTTTGGCTTAATTTATCTAAGTTACTTGTTGGTTTACTAAAAGTATCCAAGGACTTTTACCTCAAGGAAGGTTTCACCTTTCGGGTACTCCTTGGTTTCACCCTACTTCATATACTTTATTCGATTGGATTAAATGTCATATACTTGACTCCTAACACTTAGATGTGCGCATTCATCTAACGGAATGACTAATCAATTTAAGCAAGCACAAATAAAGCAATCAAAATACTACACAACAAGGTAAAAACAAAGCATTCAATACAAAATTCAAGTAGTATGCAAACAAAACCAAACTAGAAATTATATCTTAGCCCTAGAAACAAAGTAAATTAGCTACTCATGTTCACAAAATAACACAAATAACAAGAAATGAAAGAGTTCGTTACAAAACAGTGAAAAATCCGAAGATCCGTTGCAAACTCGCGTTTTTCACTTCTCTTTCGTGGATTGCTCCAAGAAAGATTGTCCAGGTTCAATCCACGAAATTCCCCCTTTTCTGGTGTGGAATGTCTCATTTAATGCCCCAGATCACGCCCCAAGAGGCTTCCTTTTTGGTCTCCTTAAATTATGCTCATTCCAGATTCCAGCTGGATTTTCCGAATTAGCGTTGTACGGCCCGTATGAATCTGTGTACGGGCCCTATGCCTGTGCTTTGTCTTGGAGACTTTGTGCCTCTGTTATGGAACCTTCTGTGTAGTTGGGCAGATCTTGTATGACCCGCACAGAATATCATACGGCCGTATGAAAAGTAGGCAGATCCAGTTTTTCGTCCTTTTTCCTACAAAATATCAAACAAAGCATAGCAGTACCACATTTCATCGAAATATAAGTAAAAAGTTCACACTTATAGACTTTAAAGCACAGGTTTTAGTGTAAATCAGAGCTATAAATTAGACATAATATAGAGATATCACAACACCCTGCCTAAACTTAGGACTATTACAGTCTTGGTCATACATCCAAACTTTTTGCAAAACTCTTCTGTCTCGGGATCCATATATATCTACAATTAATAATCTAGTCAAACTAATTACAGACAGAAAATTAAATTAATGACACAAATTAAAATAACAAAATAACAGAAAAATAAATAATATTTAACCTTGAGAGAATAATTACTGTGAAGGGTGGTGGTGCCTTAAATCCAAGTGGCTCAGAAATTAATGTGGCATGCGCACTGATCTTGGATGGTCAGATATATATATATATATATATATATATATATATATATATGCCACTTTAAATTCGCTTCTAGTTGGGAGCTAGAGCTAGACACCACTGGGAGAGAAAATTACCAAGGACTCGCCCTAAACACCATCGATTAAAGAAATGTACGTACATGACCTAGGTTCTAATTATTTACCACCACTGCCTCTAGAAAATATCTCCATCGGTCCAGTAAGGATATTAGTCAGTGTTGATCAATCCAAAAGCCAACGGATCATGAAATAGACAGATGGTAAAAGTAATCCCCTCAGTGCCATTGTCCGTTTAACCAAACTGATGTAGATGAGTAGCCCAATACTAACGGTTCGTGAAATTCAACTGACGGCAAAGGAGGAGGGTAGGAGAGGATCCGTCAACGCCATCAGTTTGCTATCCATAACAGACGATAAAAATTTCAACACAATTATAGCGCTACCACTCATGACAAGCGCCATTTATGCGGAAACACATCCGATAGTAAAGAGGCAATGGAAAAAATGTTTTTTGTAGTAGTGACTTTAGGACAATCTAATCATAACAATGATGGTATGTAACATATCGTGTATTTAGTATTATTATGATCATCGGTTTCCTTTTTGCTTTTTTAACGTCTTTTGTACCATATAGAAACGACTCGAACGGTTTCCTATGCTTTATGTATGTTTAAAGTCTTAAAGCATTGCACAAAAGGTATGAACTTGTAGGTTAATTTTGTTAATTTTCTTATTTGGTTAGTTTATCTTCTATTTTTAGTACGCCATTCTTTAACAAACTTAAGCAGTTACGAAATTCGGTTATGCTTTATTTTCACTATAATTAAATTTGGCTCAAACTTTTGGAAGAAGTGTGGGATTCCTAGTAACTTAATTTATATTTTGCACAAAATTTGGAGTGAGACTTGAATGATACTTCGGTGTTCATACTTTATTCACCATATATACTCTCACGTTAATTTCCTACACACATATACCAAACAACATTAGTATCACATTCTTGGTGTCTAGTATTGGTTTATACACATGCAAAACTATACAAGATGTTTATATTTCCCTGCCCCCCTTCTGTCAATTGCTATCTCACTAATAAATTATTTTATTTTACTACGATGAACTTTCGGCCCATATTTTCTTTCCTATAGGCCCAAGAGGCCTAGAGTTGGCCCATATCATTTTCCCAGGCTATTTCTTTCCTTTGGGAATTTTGTGGATTTGTTTGAACATGGCCTCACGGCCTCACCTCAACTTATTTTGACTGTGTTTATTTCTCTGTTATAGAAGTGTTTCTTTGAGCATCAACTATTTGACTGCCAGCTGAGCAATACATTTGACTTAATTGAGATCAATTTGAACTTAATTATACAATTGAATGGTTTTAATTGCGCTAAATTTGAACTCCACTTCACCTGTTAATTTTATGTTATTGCAAATTATCTCACCTTAATTAATTGGACCCGTTGGAATGTTTGAAATTTGTTGATTAATTACTATTACAAAAACATCAATAGCCTAGCCGCTCCATCCCCATCTCTCTCCATTTTTTTCCTTTCATATTCTTCTAGATCTCAATCCGACACACGGGTATACTCTCCTCTCTCGTCTCTATCTCTTTGAGTAAAGAGAGAATGAGAGAGAAGAGAGCCGAGCCGAGCGGAACCGACCGAAGCCGAAAGTGCATTATCGTCAGAGCTTGAAGCATATAGTCTCTACCCATCTCCCATCTCGATCGGAGGGAGGCAGTGAGTTGATCTGGCTGTCGAAGCACTGCGGTGATGAATAGATCTGGCCGTCAGAGTGCGGCGGTGAATAGATCCGGCCGTCGAAGTGCCATGACGAGTAGATCAAACTGTTGTCGAAAAAGAAATCATTTTTTTACTTTGGCCCGTATCTAGAAGGGGAGGTGACATATGTGGTTCACACGGAAATCCTCTCATCAGAATGAAATTTAGTGAGAATTATAATAATTATTTTTTAATCCATTCACAATAAATTCTCTTCCTGGGTTGCTCATTCCTTTTTAATAGGATAGGGTTTATTTTCATTTTGAGAATATTGAGTGAATATTAGTTTTTTCTTTTCTTTTTTATATCCATTCACAATGAAATTTAGTGATAATTTTATTTTAGACCATTCATATATGATTCTTCTTATTGGGTTGCTCAGTCCGTTCATCCAAATACTATGCGATCTATTGATGTTACTCTCGTTTGGAATTATAGCAACTATCGACGGAATTGGTTCTGATGAGAGGGACTTGTGTGATGTCATCATTTTAAGTTCAAGTAGTTGTAAGGCCCAAGGTGGCCCACGCCATGTCGAGATCTTGTTAGTGATATCAATAATATTTTTTTATCTGTTCATCTTATCAGTATCTGATAACTATTAAAGAACAGTTAAAGAGAGAAATATTTTCTTGACTATTGATTTTCCATGATTGTTACATTTACAAAAAGGACTATTTATAGCCTATAATATCGGCCAACAGATGCTTGATAACTACTCTAACAAACTAATCTAACAACCTTTCATAACAACCTTTGACCATAATCAAAGCTGTGTTATCACTATCACTCCCCCTCAAGTCTTATGTAGATGGAAGAGCACAAAGCTTGGTACGTAAACTAGTAAACCGAGATGTACCCAGGCTTTTGGTTAGATCATCAATGAGCTGATCTTGAGATGACATGAATCGGACAACTAGGCGACGAGAGGCAACCAAGTCCCGAACAAAATGGATGTCAACCTTAATGTCTTTGGTATGTGCATGATGGACTGGGTTGGCAGCAAGAAAAGTCGCGCCATAAAATTGAAGGAGCAATATGATCAGAAATAAGCTCTTCAACAAGGGACTGAAGCCACATAACTTCAGCTGCAGCAGCAGCAAGTGCCTGGTACTCTGCCTCTATACTAGACCTAGCAACAATGGTTTTCTTTTTGAAAGACCAAGAGACAAGAGAATTTCCAAGAAAACACACAATAGCCGGTTGTTAACCGATAGTCATCAGGGCTACCGACCCAGTTAGCATCTGAGAAGACTTGAAGAGAAAGGTGAGAAGAAAGTTGAAGAAGCAAACCATAGGTAACAATACCTTTGAGGTAGCGAAGCAGCCGCTTGACTGCAGTCCAGTGAGTTTTAGCAGGAGAATGCATGAACAGTGAAACTCGATTAACCGCAAAGGCAATTTCAGGATGGGTAATAGTAGCATACTGTAGAGCCCCCACAATACTTCTATACAGATGAGGATCAGGAAAGAGATCACCTTGAAATTTGGAGAGTTGGAGACCACTTTGCATAGGAGTAAAAACAGGTTTGGTGCCTTTCATTTTTGCTCCATGTAAAAGATCATCAATATATTGACTTTGGGAAAGAAGAAGACCCGAATCAGTATATGTAGCCTTGATACTCAAAATATAAGAAAGACAGCCAAGATCTTTGATTGTGAAGGTAGCATGAAGACTAGAGATAAGATGGTTGGCTATGAAGTGCCGGTGATAACAATATCATCGACATAAACAAGAAGGTAAATGACATCATGAGTAGTGTGCTTAATGAAGAGGGAAGAGTCAGAATAAGAAGCCACAAACCCGAGAGAGGCAAGAAAGTCCCAAAGTTGGTGAAACCACGCATGGGGAGCTTGCTTGAGACCGTAGAGGGCCTTGTTGAGGAGGCAAACATGATTAGGGAACTCGGGATCAACAAACCCCAGGGGTTAAGTCATATAAACCACTTCATTGAGGTCGCTATGAAGAAAGGCGTTGTTTATGTCAAGCTGATGAAGTGACCAGCCCTTGGGAAAAGCTAAGGAGAGAAGAGTGCGAATGGTTATCGGTTTCACCACAAGGCTAAAAGTTTCTGTGTAGTCAATTCCCTCTTCCTGTGTGTAACCCTTGGCTACAAGACGATCTTTGAAGCGTTCAATGGTCCCATTAGCTTTGCGTTTAATTCGGTAGACCCATTTACAACCAACAATATGTTGATGCTCGGGAGCTGGAACAAGCTCCAAAGTCTTATTTTGAGTAAGGGCATCAAGTTCAAGAGCCATGGCACGTTGCCAATCAAGAGAAGATTTGGCTTGAGAGAAACAAGTCGGTTCATGGTGAATAGATGGTGAAGCCGTGTAAATAACAAAATCTGAAAATTTTCATTGGGTCATTGTATTATCCTTTGTCAGAGTAGTCATATGGTGAGTGTGGGGGGAAGGGATAGGAGGTGAAGAAGGAGGATGAGGAGAAGGTTGAGGTGAAGGGGAAGGAGGTAAGATAATAGTAGAGGTAGAAGGAGATTATAGAATGGGTAGAATAGTTAGGGAATTGGAAGATGAAGGTGGCTGTGAAGAGGGGCTTGCAGAAGAAGATAGGCTAGAAAAAAAGAATTGAGATTTATGAAAAACCACATGTCGGGAAATGTAAACCCGATTAGATTGGAAGTGTAAGCGTTTATATCCTTTGTGAAGGGAAGAGTAGCCAAGAAAGATGTAGGGAAGAGAATGGGGTTCGAGTTTGTTTTTGGCATAAGGACGCAACAAAGGATAGCATAAGCATCCAAGAACCTTAAAAAAAGAGTAGTCAGGTTAGTGGCTGAAAAAAATCTCATATGGCAATTTGAATTGCATAACAGCTGTTGGAAGTCGATTAATAATAAACACGATGCTTTTGAAATATGGTCCCAATACTCAAGAGGGAAAGAGGCTTGATCCATGGATGCCAAAGCAAACTCCACAACATGTCTATGTTTACTTTCAACCACACCATTTTGCTCGAGGGTATAAGGACAAGAAACCCGAAAGGTGAGATCAGGAAACCGGCTCATAAAGGGTTTAAATTTAGTGCCGCCATCACACTGTAAGGTTTTGATGGAGGAAGAAAGTAGGTTTTCAACTCGGGTCTTAAAACCCACAAAAATATCAGCCACTTGAGACTTGGCAGAACATGTGAATAACCAAGAGAACCTAAAGAAATCATCCACAAAGAGTATATAAAATCTATTGCCAAGTGTAGAGGTTATAGGAGAAGGACCCCAAACATCCATATGTACAATTTCTAACGGCTTAGAAGCCTTATTTGAAGACAAGAAAAAAAGGCAATCTATGATTTTGAATTTATTACAAGCAGCACAATGAGAGTTAGTAGAGACAGAAGAAATAAGAGGAGTCTTTTGTAAGTACTGAAGAACATGAGTGGAAGTGTGACCAAGCCGATTATGCCAAATGTCACCACCAAAGACATCATAAAGGAGAGTAGCAGTACTAGGTAGAAAATAAAGTCCCTGAGAAATACCTCCTTCAAGTAGAACCTTATGAGTCTTGGGATCCTTAAGTACACAACCAGAATTAGTAAATTCAACAATGATATTGTTGTCTCGAGTGAGCCGAGAAATACTAATGAGTCGTTTGGTAATGTGAGGTACATGCTAAACATTGGTAAGAGTCAGGTTGTGCTGGCCAGAGGAAATAGAAGAGGTGCCAGTATGAGCAATAGATAAATTGTGACCATTACCAACATGAACTACATCATTACCTTGATAAGGAGTGTAAGCAGTGAGGCAATTTAGGTCAGGAACAATGTGAGAGGAAGCACCAGAATCAAGGAACCAGTCACTGGTAGGAGAAGTAGAAGGTTGAACAAGATTGACCTGAAGTGAAGGCGAAATATCATCATCATAACGGTACCAACACTCCTTGGCAGTGTGACCGATTTTCAGACAAATTTGACATTGCAAAGCAGGAGGGGTGCCTGAGCCAGTGATTCCACCAGTACCACCATTGCCACGACCTTGAGAACTAAGCTGAGAGGCTTGATTTGAGTAATTGTATCTTCCACGACCATGGCCGCGCCCTCTGCCCCTACCTTCCCAGTGATGTGGTCTACTAAGCTGCTGAGAGATGTAAGCGGCAGCCAATTGCTGTTGAGTTTGCCACAGGAGAGTAGAGAGAAGAGCTGGAGCTAATACAGAGGAAAGAGATGGAGAAGAGGCATAATTTGACTCAGCAAGAAGGGGAGTAGGTAAAAGAGGTGCTGGAGTAACATTTTAAGAGTTAACAGGTCCAGTAAAATTAGAACAACAGCTCCATTGGAAATAAAAGAAGACAAAGGAGGCTTTTTGGAAGATTCGCCGCCTAGGGTGAGATGAGTAGCGTGATCACACACTGCTTGAGAGGTAAGGCGAGATTCAAAATTGAGAAGGTGACCGTGTAAATCGGCAATAGAGAAGGTGGTGCGCTGTGAGGTAAGGGCGGTTACAAGAGAATTATACTAAGGCGGAATGCCAACAAATAGGTAGAGGGACAAATCTTGATCACTGACTTCATATTCGATTGAGCGCAGCTGAAGAGCAACGGATTTGAGGTAGTTGAGATACTCTGTGCAGGTCAGATTACCCTTCTTCAATGTTTGAAGTTGAAGTTTTAATTCAAGAACATGAGAAGTGAATTGAACCGAATAAGTCGAGTGAAGCATGCGCCAGAGATCAGCTGAAGTTTCATAAGAAATCGCCTGAGGAAGAATTTCTTTGCCAAGACTGGAAAGAAGCCAAGCCAAGATGAGTTGGTCTTGTCGTTGCCACATATTAGACTGAGGAGTGGAGCCAGTGCCACCAGTGGAGGCTGTGGTGGTGCTCGAGTCAGTGGAAGAGCAAGAATCAAGAAAGGAGAGTAGTGCATGACTTTTGATGACAGGTAATTCTTGTGATTTCTATAATAAGAAGTTTGATTCGTCAAGTTTGGGATTGATTGAGTAATGGAACTGAATCGGGTTGATTACAGTGGGGAGAGGAGAGGAAATTGGGGTAGAAACGAAAGGAGGAGCAGACATGACTGTCTGAAAAGGGGATATTGGTAAAGGGTAGAGAATAGAATCAGGTCAAGGCGTGTGCCGAGAGGCCTCTGATACCATGATAAATATTGAAGAACAGTAAAAGAGAGAAATGTTTTCTTGATTATTGATTTTTCATGATTATTACATTTACAGAGAGAGCTATTTATAACCTATAGTATCAGCCAACAGATGCTTGAAAACTTCTCTAACAAACTAATCTAACAACCTTTCATAACAAACATGCTAACAACCTTTGACCATAGTCAAAGCTATGTTATCACTATGAGTATCGTATCTGAAAAAACAGATAAGGATAAGATTTTCTTTTCGTTAGTTTATCAAATACGAGTAAAGGTGAGAAATTTTTTCCATTAATACATGATACAATAAAGTTTTATGTTTCACTAAATTTTATAATACAAATAGTTGTATTTATTATTATTGTTTTGCTCATTTAAAAAATATTTTTTCGAAAGTATAAATCGAAATGTCAATGAGCTGTTTTTTTTAACCTTTTACCTGACTCGTATCTTATTCAGAAAATGGGTAAGGATATAGTTTTTCTTTTGTTAATATATCAGGTACATATATAAAAATGTGTCCACCCGACCCGTATCATTCCCATTGACACCCCCATTTGGAGCAAGCAATGAGCAAGATGGCTTCATTAAGACTTCTGGCCGAACTCTCAAGGAGTGCCAAGCAACGGCTATAAAATAACATGATACAATACTCTTTCCAAACATCATAAATTAAATAACATGGTACCTCATTGAGTCTCCTTCCCCTCTCTGGCTGGACGACACTCTCAACTGGGGCACGATCAGGTTAGACAATGTTGTCTTTAAAGTTTCCCCATGGGATCCTTGCTTTTTTGAAGGGTTGCGTATGATCCCTTGCTGGGTGCGGGTTCGCGATTTTCCGCACAAGTTCTGGGAATGGGAAGACTTTGAGGGCATATTCTCTGACTTTGGGGCTACGGTTCTGGAAATGGACCCTGGTACCCAGTTTAAGACGGAAAGGCGATTTGCTCGCCTTCGGCTTGGTGTCTGTGATCCGATGCTGATCCCTTCGACACACTGGGTGATGCATCGGGACCCTGGTGGCTACCTCACACGGTTTGATTTGATCCTGGAAATCGAACATGACAATGGTGCTGGCCCGGGCTCTTGGATCCGTAAACAGGTGTCAGCTGATCCTCCCCTTACTGGAGCTAGTAAGGCGAAGGGTGTCAGTATTGCTAATTCTGCACCTTCTGGGGTGAAACACAAGAAAAATCCACCTCCCCCAGGAAAAGGGAAAGGCATATAACCACAAGACTATACTGACACTGATTCGATCGATTCTGAGTATGAATTTGATGTTCAGGGTTAAGAAATAGCACATTGGAGCAAAGTGGCATAGGTCGGGGCACCTTCTTCCATTCCAGATGCTCCTGTTGAAGCTCCCAGTGATGTTGGTCCAGCTGAGGCTTTCGCGAGCACTACCCCGGTGACAGCGGACACTGAGGCAATAGTAGAGTCTCCTCCTCTTCCCCATCCTTCACCAACTTCTGATGAGGTGGAATGGGCCACATGGGTGGCTGCTGATGGGACTACTCTTATGGAAGTGTAGTGTGGGCTAGTAGAAGGCGTCATAATTGAACAATGCCCCAACAGGCAAGTTCTGGTCCACACCAACCAAGAAGTGGTACAATGTGCTACAAGAGATGTCTTCACAGCCATGGTTGAACATCTGACATCGCAGCGTAAAATTCGGCCTGCCAGGGACACGGGCATACATCCGGGTTCACCAGTTTTACTCAGCTCTGTCACCCAGGAGCAATCTCCTTCTCCTCCCAAACGCTCCTCGGTGATGACTGACACCCCTAGTCTCACCGATGGGTATCCAGCTTCTAAACGCCCTAAAGGTGGAGTCAACAGAAAGAGAGCTGCTGTCTTAGTTGCCAATCCAAGAAGGAGCCTGCGCATTGTTGCCCAAGGTTCTTCTGAAACTATTTTGGTCAAGGCTCAAAAATTAGCTCATGCTAAGAAGGCTAATGCTGCTACTAGTTCAGGTATATCCATTTTGAGTAATTTCCCTTTTAATAGGTTAACTGATGAGGAGATTGAACAATTGTTTCAAGTATACAACATTAGGTTTGGCATTGCTAATTTAGGTAAGGGTGAATTAGTTTGAGCCATACAACAGCTTAGTAGAGCAGAGTTCGATCAACTGCTTAGGAATGCTTTTGATACATCTTGAGCAGAATGATCAGGGCATCCTTAGTATACGATGAATTTTCTTAATTGGAATATTAGAGGCATGAATGCCCCTAGTTAGAGGCAGATTCTTAAAGACCTTTTAAAAGCTAATCAGGTAGGTTTAGTAGCTATCCAGGAAACCAAAAAACATGATTTCAGTCCTAGAGTTCTTAGGTCTATTTCTACCACTTTTGATAAATGAATTTGGCTACCAGCTCTAGGTAGATCTGGTGGGATTCTTTTTGGTTGTGATAGTGACAATTATAGCATTAGTGATTCCAGAATTGATAGATTTTCCATTACGGTTTGGGTTAAAAATAGAAGGGATCTTAATGTCTGGATAATCACTATTGTTTATGCCCCTGTTTTTAGATCTCTTAAAAGAGAATTTTGGGAGGAACTTAGAACTTGTAGAGTAGGTAGTAATGATATGTGGATTGTTTGTGGAGACTTTAATTCTATTAGAAAGAGGTCTGAAAAATCTGGTCCTAATTTTGATATTAGGTTGAGTTCTCAATTTAATGACTTTGTTAATGATTTTCATCTAGTAGAATTGAAACTGCCAAATAGGAAATTTACTTGGTCAAATGGTACACAACAGGCTTTGTTAGATAGATTCTTAGTATCGTTAGATTGGGTAGATGCATATCCCCATTCTATGGTGCATAGTCTTCTCTCGTATGGGTCAGACCACATACCATTGCTGCTTCAGCTAGGTGTAGAGTCTCATTATACAAAACCTATGTTTCGCATTGATCCTGAATGGCTTAAAAATGAGGAATTCATTCACCTCATATACAAATGGTGGGAGGAAATTCCTCTTTTTGCTGTCAGAACTGGTATTTCTTGGCACCGTAAGTTGAAATCCTTGCAAAGGAAAATACAAGGATGGGCTAAAAATTATTATGGAGAGAAAAAGAGAAAGAAAAAAGCTGTTCAGGATCAGATGACAATATTAGAGCATATTAGGGATTCTAGAGATCTGAATGTAGAGGAAATGCTCAGTTGGGCTTCTCTCAAACAATAGTTAGATGACTATTATTTAGATGAGGAGTTATATTGGCAATTAATGTCCAAACAGATGTGGCTTAAGGAAGGAGACTCCAATTCTAAGTATTTTCATCGGGCAGCTAACACTAAGTTTAGGAAAAATAAAATTCAAAGTCTAGAAATTGATCAGGTAGTGTCCACCAAAGAAGATGATATTCAAAAACACATTCTTGCATATTATAAAGACTTATTGGGGTCTCCAGGTCATACCTTTGCTACATTAGGTCCTAATTTCTGGTCTGAGGAGGAGAAAATCTTAGCATCTGAAAATGCAGCACTTACTTCTCCTTTTACCATTTCTGAAATACATTAAGCTGTTTTTGAATCTAAACCTCATAGGGCCCCGGGCCCTGATGGGTTCACGTTTGCATTTTACCAGCAATTTTGGGACTTAGTTCAGTTAGATTTACACTTACTGTGTCATCAATTATGGTTGGAACAACTGGAACTATCTAAAATCAATAAATCAGTGATCTGTCTCATCCCTAAAGAACCAGAGGCACAACATGTCAAGAAATTCCGACCTATCAGTTTGGTAAATTGTAGTTTTAAAATTATTTCCAAAATCTTGACCTTCAGGATAGCACCCATACTCCAACGAATTATCGACCCTCATCAATCAGCTTTTTTGAAAAACAGAAACATTTTAGACAATGTGGCACTTAGCCACGAATTAATCCACCATTGTCAGGTTAGTAGGCTTCCAGGTGTTGTAATTAAAGTCGATTTTGAAAAAGCTTACAACAAGATAAACTGGGGTTATTTGTTAGACGTTCTCAAAAGTAGGGGCTTTAGTGATAAATGGATTGCTTGGATAAGTCAATGGTTATTTAGTTCTAATTCGTGTCTCACCATCAATGGCACACTTACATCCTATTTTCCTTGTCACAAAGGGGTGAGACAGGGAGATCCCCTCTCTCCATATCTCTTTAATTTAGCTGCTGACACGCTTAGCAAACTTTTCAAAACTGGTAGAGAAAATCATGTGTTAGTCGGCCTTGGTCCTCCCTGTCTCAATAAGAAAGCCATCACCAATTGTCATTATGCGGATGACACCATCATTTTCCTCCAAGCTACACCCAAAAATGTGGCATCCGCATGGTGGACAATGATTCTTTTTGAAGGTGTTTCCGGAATTCAAATGAACTTAGATAAAACTGAACTTTACCCTATAAATCTCTCTCCACCATATGCCACTGAATTGGCTCAGATTTTTAGATGTCAATTATCTGCATTCCCTTTTAAATACTTAGGGGTCCCTTTACATAAGAAGAAATTGACCTTAAATGACTGGGGCTTTTTGGTAGATAAAGTAGGTAATAAATTGCAAAATTGGAAATGGCAACTTCTCTCCCTTGGGGGGAGAATTACCCTTGTGAATGCTGTATTGTCGGCTGTACCTCTATCAAGTCCCCAAGACAATAGTAGCTCAGTTAGATAGGATTAGAAGAGGGTTTTTATGGCAAGGTACCAGTACCAAAAGAAAATATGCTCTTTGTAATTGGTCAACTTTATGCATGAAGAAGGAGTTTGGAGGGATGGGGTTGTTAGATATTCACCAAATGAATAGAGCATTACTTGTCAAATGGATGTGGAAATTCAAGGACCCCACTTATCATAGTTTGTGGAAGTTAGTGGTTACTCATAAATATTATAATACTTCTCACCTTTTCCCGTTTTCACATTTTTGGTCCGCTATTGTTAAACAAGGGCAATTATGTCAATTGGGGCTGACCATGGTACCTGGTCAGCAAGGACAAGTACTGTTCTGGCATGATGTTTGGCATGGTGCATGTGCCTTAAAAATATTATTTCCTAGCTTGTATGATATTTGCTCTACAACTATGATCACTGTACAGGAAGTTGTGATATCTCAAGGGGCATGACTCCATTTTAGAAGGGTCTTGGGGGGTATTTTACTACAAGAATGGCACCATTTACTTACCCTCTTAAGCTCTATTTCTTTTACACATGAATTGGATAATATTGCATGGAGTTGGGAGACTCATGGACATTTTACTGTCAAATCCATGTATTCTTTCTTAAATTTCAGGGGCATATCGCATAAACAGTTCCTTGTCTAGTGGAAACTTCCAATTCCAACAAAAATTCAAGCATTCATGTGGCTAGTCCATAAACATAGGATTCTAACTAAGAAAAATCTGCAAAATAGAGGTTGGCAAGGAGAGTTACAATGTCAATTTTGTGAATTGGATGAAACCTCTAATCACTTATTTTTCAGGTGCTTTTATGCACAACAGATTTGGCACTGGATGGGTAGTTGCTCTGTTCTTTACAAGGATTGGCGATCAATAGATGATGTAGTCAATTTTGCTCTCACCTTAAACAAACTACACGGAACTGCTTTACTGATAGTCTCCTGTGCAGTTGTATGGAGTATTTGGAAACATCGCAATGACTTATGTTTTAATAATCATAGGATATACACATCACGCAATGTTATCTTACAAATTGTGTCTCTTGTATCTTATTAGACAGGTACTGCGGCGGAAGAGCTTCAGGTCGCAGTTCAGGAATGGATGCCTCTAGATGTCGAGGCCATCCTGTTATAGGTGCTGCCACCGGATGATGTGCAGATGGTGGATTGGGTGATTGCTGATGAAGCGGAAGCGTGAAGACTGAAGCCTTGCTCCTCTCCAACATACTTTTTGTTGGAGATTCCGTTTATACTATTTCTATCTTGTGTTGCACCTTTCAGTATATGCCTGTGTGCATGAACTTGTTTTTGGATGCTTTATCTTTGATGCTTAGAACTATCTATCTGGTATGATGACTTTTACCGATTGAACTATGAGATGTAAGTTACCAGTTTCATGTTAATGAAACGGGCGTTAGCCTTTATTCAAAACAAAACAAAAAAAACATACGCCATCATAAACACAACATAAACAACTCTACATATTGTTTGTGTAATGCTACCTCGGAAAATTGTTTTGGTAATGCTATTTTCAGAAATATTGTTTGCTCCAATGGTATTCTCGCAAATTTTGTTTGACTCAATGCTATTTCCAAAAATATTGAATGCACTATGGTATTTTCGCAAATTTAGTTTGACACAGTGCTATTTCTGAAATTTTTTTTTGCATTAATGCTATTTTCACGATAAAATTTGACTCAATGCTATTGTCGAAATTTTTGTTTGCACATGCTATTTCACATTATTGTTTATTTAATGTTGTTTCCGATAATATTATTTGACGCAAATGCTTATTTTTTAAAATTTTCCTTGAGATAATGTTGTAGCCATAAATATTGTTAATGGTAATTCTATTTTAGAAAGGATTTGCACTTGTTTTTTTTTTGGAATTTTTTTATTCAGTGTTATTTCTAAAAATATTATTTGAGATAATGCCATTTCCTGAAAAAATTGTTGGAATTAATACTATTTTTGAAAAAGATTATTATTTAATGATGTTGCCAATAATATTGTTGGAGGAAATGTTATTTTCAAAAAAATTCTTTGACGTAATGCTGTATTCAAATATATTTAAAACGGTAATTCTATTTCAGAAATTATTACGTGTAATATACCTAGGAAAATTGTTTCCTGTAATGCTATTTTCAAAAAATTGTTTGCAATTTCTTTTTTTGTAATTTTTTTTATTCCATGCTATTTCAGAAAATATTAATGTTTGAGATAATCCCATTTCCTAAAATATTGTTTGAATTAATGCTCTTTTAGCAAAAGTTTTTAATTAATGATGTTTCTGATAATTTTAATTGTTTAATGAAATGCTATTTTAAAATAAAATTGTTTGAGGGAAATTCCAAAAATAGAAGTAATGACACTCTAAAAATGTTAAGTTCCAAATAAATAAATGTCATAATTGGGCCTAAAAAATTAATGGTAAATTTTCAGCTTTTAATTTTATGTGGTTAGTGAAAAGCTTTGTTTCATCAATTAATTGAAGTGGGTTATAAAATTTTGAATCCCTAGTATTCTTTGTTAGTTTTACTGGGATCTCTCATCGAACCAGCAGATATCTCATAAAGAAATTATTTTTGCAACTAAATCAAACATTAAGCTTTTTGCTAAAATATTTTTATAGTTAAAAATTTAGTAAAACGATTATCATAAACAAGAAAGAGTGTTTTAGGTTTTTGATTACATGAAAGAACCTGAGTCATTTATTCGTTTCATTGTTTTCTTTACATATTTATAAAAGATCCTGTGATTCCTGACGTCTCAAGCTCTCCTCCACGTGTCGGAGTATATTTTCTCTTCAATGGAAAAAAATCACTGTATGACACCTCTATTTTTTGGACTAATTGGCTTGTTTCACAGGAAGGCGCCAGATTCACAAATCTGTCATCTCAAAACAAAAAAAAAATTAAGGAATCAGATTCAAACACTGTTACATCGATCCTTATTTAGTGTGCTGCGAATAACGCGGGGACTCCAGCTAGCTGCAGCAGAACTGATTTTTTGCGACCGGTATCAGTGACCGGTGCTAACGCCGGTCGCAGATACTTAATTTGCTGTAGTGGCTAGACCTGATCGAACATTAATTGTCAGCCGATGATTCAACGTCGACTTAATTACTGTTCATCCACTTCTGATCCACTCCACTAATTAAAAGATGCCGGGATAATTCACTTTAAAAAAAAATAAATGCCGACATTGATGATATATATGTGGCACCAGACCCACCATGTGTAGAATCCATTATATCCTCGATCTGAGGTCACACAATAAGGATTTAAATGCGTGACGTAGGTATCGTGATTAGTTAAGTTTTGATTTGTGTTACGTATGATGTTGTGCTGTCTTATGATTAAATTTGAAAAAATAGTTATGACGCGTAAATAATAACAAAACAAAACGTTAATAAATCATACTATGACCACATAACACTGATTATACGTTTGTTCATGTTTAATAATTTTTTCATAATTTAAGTTAGTTGAATTAAAATTCTACATTTGATTAAGATCTAATTGTCATAATAATAAGTAACTTGCGTAATCATATGCTATGACTGAACTAATTCATATGTCGTGCCATGCCATGTCAATTTTCTGAATAATGATTATGTAACGAAAATATATGGTCACTATATATATACATGGAACATGTGAGAATGGTCACTACCTAACATATCTGATTTCGGCGTGACTTTTTTACAGTCCAATCACAAAATATTGAGTTCGGATCTAAACTGTCTAATTATAATTTTAGAAACTCAATCTGAGATAAAATGTACGGACTCTTTTAATATTTATGTCAAAATAGAATAAACGGTTCGGATTCAAACTTAAAATTTAAATAATCTTAGGTCATATGAATCCTCTTTTCAGTTGCTACTTGTACGAGTAAACAACAAGAACCCAAGAAGCCAACTTTACATTATTTTTTTGGACCTGTTATCTTCTTAGAAGTGACCCACGACACGAACTACTGCAAATGCTTCAATTCTGGTCCTTTTAAAACAAAAACAAAAAAATCTGGATCGTTTGTTAGAAGTCCTGCGCAAATCTTAAAATTGCTATATCTAGTCCAAACTGCTTGGATTTAAAGATCCATGTGCGCAAATATTATAACAGATTTGCACGGATTTTAAAGAGAATCGGACAATGCAAAATCCATCCAACTCAAATTTAAGTCCGATGGGAGTCATACTCAAATTATTTATCATTCAAAAAGTTAGTAAGCACACAAGGGATGAATTAATTTGAGTCGAAGATGCTTGTAAAGAGAAAAATTAACTGCTTGGATATTTTTCATGTGTGCTTTCCGTACTTACCAGTAGAAACCTTTGGGTGGCCAAGGAAATTAATATCCTGAGTTGAAAGAACAAATGTTTTTATTATAAATTTTGACAAGACTAGGTGGATTATACGAATTTGTCAATAGTTTTTAGACTAGGTGCAGTACTATACAAATTTGTCAATATATAGTTTTAAATCTGTGACATGGTATGTAATTCTCAACCAACATTTCTTTGATGCGATACAGTGTGAATCATGTCCGCTGTGAAATGTTAAAGTAACGCGTTTAACAGCAGTTAATGAGACAATGAAATTAATGCGAATATGCGATACGTACAAGAAAGCAATATTAAGCTAGCGTCACGGATCTATTATCTGTGAGGGAATTTGGCAAGGGTTCCTTAAGAGTTAAGAATTGAAGTTTCAACTCTATCTAATTAAGAGCTTTTGTTCGTTTGGTAGCAATTGAAGCCACACAAGTAGACGAATTAGTTTAGTCCACAAAATAAATAATTTTTGTCCAAGGTACCTGTAAAAGGAAAAATTGCTACTTAGTCCGAGCTGCTTTATAATTGAGAAAGCGAAAGGAATTAACGCACTTTTCACCGATAATTACATTATCACATTTTGTAATTCTATTAGGGAAATTAAGCAGCGCCAGTCGTCACGGGCATCCTCTAGTGGGTTTAACTGAAGCCACACAGAGGGGTTGAAATAATTAATTTGGACCACAAAAATGACTACAATTTAATCCAAGGTACTTGTAAAATGATAAATTGCTACCTAGTCTAAAATGCTTGGATTTGTTTCGAAAATAATTTAGAAGGTAAAATGACACTGTTTAAATTAATATTTTGTTGCCACTACAATATATTGGAATATTTAGTTACCACAGTTTTAAGTTCATATTAACAAATATATGTTTGCGGTACAAAGGACAACAGAAACAGAATCCAGTTTTATATATTTTAATTCCATATTTTTGAGGTTTAAACTGGACCATATATATTTGTTGGAAACGACGTCTATGTAAACAAAACATGATTCTGGGGACTTATATGTAATAATCCTATTAATCTATTTAGAAGAGCATAACAGCATATATATGTGTGTGTGTGTGTGTGTGGTCATTCTTTATTCTTTACTCAGCATATATATATGTGTGTGTGTGGTCTTCTTTTTGCTCTAACAGAAATTGGGCCATTCTTTATTCTTGTTCTAGGAAATTAAAGTTGTAGCAACATGTCTATCAATTTAAACAGTTCATCATGGAAAGCACATGATTTGAAAGATGAGGAGCTCTATGCAGCCTTGCTACTAGCTGAGGGAGACCGGCGACTAGCAGCCCTGCTCCAGCCACCACATGATCACGTAAGAGGCAAGGGTGATCTTCCATTAGATGAAGGAAGTGGACGACATGCCATGTGCCCTGATCTATATCGAGCCACACAATCTGGATCCATGAATCGTGTTATGGAATTGCTTGGGTTTAAAGAGGAGATGACAAGTATAAACGGAGCCAGTCATGGTATATAATGACACAAATACGTGAAAGGATATTTATTTTTGTGTACTAATATCCTTACACTTTATATTTCATGAGGTTTGTTTCTCATATTTTGCTGGTCCATTACAGATCCAAAAGAGGTGAAAGTTATGTTGGAAGATACACCTGAGACTAAAAAGACAAATAAGCACTGGGGACGTGGTGACGGTTTATGTACGCTTCAAGAGGTCACAGCCGAAAAGAACACGGTGCTCCACATAGCTGCAGAACAAGGCCATGTAGAACTTGTCGAAAAAATTATCCAGAGAGATAATACTCTTTTGGTATCTGAAAATTCCATGGAAGAAACACCACTGCACTTGGCTGCAAGAGCAGGAAACCGCCGTATGGTCTCACATATTGTATTTCTAGCTCAGCAGTCCGGTATTGGGGCATATCAAGTCCTCACGAAAAGAAGCATCGAAGGAGATACGGTTCTACATGAGGCAGCTCAACATGGTCAAGAAGATGTGGTGCAAGTACTCATGACAGTGGCTCCTGCACTCTCTGTTGAGTTGAATGATGCCTCCATGTCTCCTTTGTATCTTGCCGTGGTCAGAAATTCTGTTGATATTGTACGAATATTGACACAATACTCACACTCATCTGCTCTTGGACCAAACCAACAAAATGCTTTGCATGCTGCTGTCCTACAAAGTCCAGGTAAGAACATCACTCTTCTGTCGAATTAGTAAAAGAACTAGAGACTATTATTTTTTTTTCAGAAATTGAAAATTAGGACTAAATTTTTTGTGTGCCATTATCAGAAATAACGTCCATGCTGCTGGATTGGAAGGCTGAATTGGCGAACAAAAGGGATGCCTCAGGTAGCACTCCGGTTCACTATGCAGCATCCAGTGGAGATGTCACTACAGTGAATACTATTTTGGATAGAGTGCCTTTAGCTGTTTACATTCAAGATCAAGAAGGATCATCACCTTTACATGTTGCGGCACGAATGTGCAATTGTTCTGCCATTTCTTGTATGATTGATATTTGTCCAGACTCATTTGAGCTTTGCAACAACGATGGTCAGAATTTCCTACATATTACGGCCCAACATGGTGGTAAAGAAATTAATCTTAATGGTCATGATTTGAAAAATATAATCTCCATCATTAATCTTGTTTCGAGAAAACCTGATTTGAAAAAGCTAGTTAATGAGAGGGATAATGAAGGAAATACACCCTTGCACTATGCTTCTATGAATGGCTTTACAGAGGTAATTTTGCATTTGCTTAAAGTAAGCGAGGCAGACACAACGCTAATGAATAATGAAGGCAAGACGGCGCTGGACCATGCTGTTTTGTTAGACAGTTTTTTCCTCATGGTATAATCTCCAACATGTTATATTTATTTGGAAATTAAACACCATAATATTCTTAATTAGTATTACTGTATTAATATGCATTAGTTATAAATTATAATTAGTTGTAAAATTTATCTCAACATGCAGGCAGGTGCTGTGGCAACACTGTCTGCTTATGGTGCCACTTTTAGTCCTGAGAGACAAGACAAAGTAATAAAGAACTGGAAAGACGAGACAACAAAGTGGATTGACAGAGTTTCTGACAACCTGATAATTGTTTCCGTTTTAATTGCTACAATTGCCTTCTCAGCTGCTTTCAACGTGCCAGGGTCATACAACGGTGATGGAATAGCAAACCTCCGTCAAGCAAGACAGTACAACATCTTCCTCGTACTCGACACTATTGCCATGTCAGCCTCTGTGTCTGCAACAGTTTTGCTCGTTGTTTCAAAGGCAGTTAGTAAGAAGGGCTGTTGGATTAGCTTCTCTCTCGCTTTGATTTTCCTGTGGATATCCCTATTCACTATGGAATTAGCTTTTTTCATTGCCGTATCAGTAGTTTTGGGGAATGGTAAAATTGCCACCAAGTGCATTGTTTCTTCTATTATAATGTCTTTCTTCATCTGGACAGTATTGGCTATTCTAAATATTTGCTCCCCAGCAAAATTTGAAACAATAAGAAAATTTCTTTCTTCTACGAAGAAACAAACGCAGACAACTCACCAAATTACAATTCAATTCCCCAAGTTGGCCTCATATGTTAGGAGATGGAATTGGTTTATTTTCTTAAACTTCTTTTTGTACTTCACAACGGTTGCTGTTCTGTGGACTATTTGACTACAAGACAGAGTGGTAATTACTAATTACTCTAGTGCTATGTTGGTAGTAAGCTTCTTCTAGTCTTATTAATTTTTTTCCTGTAATGTGGAAGTTATGAAAATTAATTCTTAAACCTCCACTTCAACAATAAGATAGTTTGAAACTATGACCAAGATAGTTGTGAATCGGATGAAAAACCTGTAATTATCTTGGAGTTAGTGGATCATTGTTTTTTTTTGTTGATTAGGCTCTGGTCTTATTTTATTTCTGGAAGTATAGTAACACTATAAAATATGCATCCTATTGTAATTTGATAAAACAGTGATTGTAATCAATAAAGTAATCTATTGAATTTTTTCATAGTTTCCATGGTACAATTTGATGCATATATATAGCTGTTGAACATATTTCCTCAAGTATACAAATAGCCGTTGTACTTTTGGCCATTTGTAAGCTTAGGAAAAGAGGAACAAAGAGAAAAGAGCCAAGGCATAATTGGTAAAATTTCCATCCAGTTATTCTAAGTGTCCCTGGGTGGTGTATAAGAGATGTAGATATAACATATAAGAGATGAATGGAGAAAAGTCATTAATATATTGGTAGTTCACATTTTTTATGCTATTTCTGCATTGCAAGATTTTTTTTTTTTTGCAATAGCTGCATTTTGTACTTTTTTTGTGTGGCCATTATTGCTTGATCCAGTAATAAAATAATGCCCCTAAGAGAAAAGAACTGATGTGTGGCCATTATTGCTTGAAGTCTCGTCGTGTTGGTTATAATGAAATAGAAACAAGATTACTGGGCCTATTAGGCCCTAAAAGTTGTTTTTCTTCATATATATTCACTTCTCATACAACTTTTCATGTGAGCACAAAATTGATGTCTTACCTACTAGTTAGTAGCAATGCAACTTGTATTTTCTAATTCTAAAAAAATAACATTGAATTTGTCTTACCTACAAATTAACGTCCACATTATGACACGTTAATTTCATAATTTAACACCCAAACACCTTACAAAATCCATTTCACATGCATTTGTAGGTGAAAATGCAATATGATTTTCACGAGTCATTGGAGGACACCACAAGAAAAAGAACATACATTGAGAGAAATTGGTAAAAAAATGTTCACCTCCAACGAATTAGATGTTCACCAAACATCATGCAACTGGAGATCCAACAAATTACAAGGAGAACCAGAATAATATTAGAGATCCAACTAAGAAGGAGATTTATTGATGAAAAGAGAGAGCCAGAACAACACTAGTGATCCAAAAGAGTAAGAGGGAGATTCGTCGATGAAGAAGGAGAGCTAGAACAACAGTGAATATCCAAGGGAGCAAGAAGGAAGATGGAAAGCTAGTACAATATTGGAGATCTAAAGGAAGAAGAAGATTCATGGATGAAAAAAGAGAGCCTTAACAACACTGTAGAACCAATAGAGTAAGAAGGAGTTTCGTGGATGAAGGACGTTAGCCAGAATAACAATGGAGATCCAATGAGTAGGAAAGAGATTCATTGAAGCAAAAGGATAGCCAAACAAACAACTCTAGTAGTGTATCTAGACAGCAAGATAAGAGGGTGATTGCAACCCCAATAAAATACTCCAATTGAAGTTCTTTACAACACTCTAGTAGTGACTCCATATGGAAAGAGAAGTCACAGTACAACTAAAGGTCTTTGGAGCACTCTAGTAGTATCTACAGATGGAAAGAGAAGATGTTAATTGTAACCCAAATACAACACTCAAATTAAAGGTGTTTCCAACACTCTAGTAGTGTATCCATTTGGCAAGAGAGAAAGATAGTTGCAACCTAATACAACACTCCAATTGAAGGTCATTGCATCACTCTAAGATTGTCTCCATATAGCAAGAGAGGGCAGTTGCAACACTCCAATTGAAGGTATGTGAAGCACTCTAGTAGTGCTACTAGATGGCAAGATAATTTGGCATTTACAACAATCCAATTGAAGGTCTTTGGAGCTCTCTAGTAATGCCTCAAGATGGCAAGTTAATAGGACATTTACAACCCTACTAAAACACTTCAATTGAAGATGTTGGAAGCAGTAGTGACTTTATATAGCTAGATAATAGGGCATTTACAACCCTAATACAACACTCCAATTGAATGTGTTTGGAGAACTTTATTGGTGTCTCTAGATGGCAAGATAATATGACATTTACAACCCTAATATAACACTCCAATGGAATGTGTTTGGAGAACTCTATTGGTGTCTTTAGATGGCACGATAATATGACATTTACAACCCTAACACAACACTCCAATTGGAGCTGTTTGGAGCACTCTAGTAGTGTCTCCATATGGCAAGATTATAGGGCATTTGCAACACTAATACAAGACGCCAATTGAAGGTGTTTGGAGCACTCTAGTAGTGACTCTATATAGCAAGATAATATGACATTTACAACCCTCATACAACACACCAATTGAAGGTCTTTGGAGCACTCTAGTAGTGTCTCATATAGCAAGATAATGTGACATTTACAACCCTAATACAACACTCCACTTGATGGTGTTTGTATTACCCTAGGAGTGACTCTATATAGCTAGGTAATAGGGCATTTACAACCCTAATACAACACTCTAATTGAAGGTGAGCACTCTAGTAGTGTCTATATATGATAAGATAATAGGGCATTTACAACCCTAATACAACACTCCAATTGAAGGTGTTAGGAGCACTCGAGTAGTGTATCTAGATTGCGAGAAAATATGGCATTTACAACCCTACTACAACACTCCAATTGAAGGTGTTTGAAGCACTCTAGTAGGTACTCTCTAGAGCATGATAATATGGCATTTACAACCGTAATAAAACACTCCAATTGAAAGTGTTTGGAGCACTCTATTTGTGTTTCTAGATGGCAAGATAATATGACATTTACAACCCTAATGCAACACTCCAATTGAAGGTGTTTGTAGCACTTCAGTAGTGACTCTATATAGCAAGATAATAGGACATTTACAATCCTAATACAACATTCCAATTGAAGGTGTTTGAAGCGCTCTAGTAGTAAGTCTATATAACAAGATAATAGGGCATTTCCAACCCAACAAAACACTCCAATTGATGGTGTTTGCAGCACACTAGTAGTGACTGTATAGCAAGATAAAATGACATTTACCACCCCAATAACAATTAAAAGTTCATGTTATATAGTAAAAACATATGCAATAGCTAGGCTTGTAATATATTTGATTGATATATCATATCTCAAGAAACTATAATGCAACAAACTTCGGGATATATTTGTTCCATATTGTATGGCATGTCATCGATGCATTTAATTTAACCCCTTTGTTGAGTTTTTGAGTTTCAGACAAAAATGTTTGAATGAGAGAAAATTATAATTTCATTCTAAAGATTTTATTGTACAGTTGGGCCTTTTATAGGGTAAAGGAGAAAAAAAATAGTTGTTGGGAAAATAACAACTGTCAGTTAATTCTAACGGGTACCTATGGTATCTACAAAGGTGAAAAAGCTATTTTAATTCTAAACGGGTTTGACTTATTCTTAATTTTCAACACTCCCTCTCAAGTTAGGCGTATAGATATCGATCAACCCTAACTTGCTTAGATTTTCTTTAAATTGTTTCTGATATAGACCCTTTATAAAGATGTCCGCCAATTGCTCTTCACTTTTCACAAATGGAGTTTCAATTTCTTTTGCTTGAATTTTTCTAAAATGAAGTGACAATCCACTTTGATACGTTTTGTTCTTTCGTTAAACACCGGATTGGCTGTTATGTGTCGTGCTGTTTAGTTATCACAAAACATTTTTATTGGTTCTTGTATTTTGATTCATCTGCAAGAAGTTGTTTGATCCAAGTTAGCTCACTTGCAGTGGATGCCATAGCTCAATATTTTGTCTCGACACTTGATCTTGCCACGACATTTTGTTTCTTGCTTTTGAATGTGACTAAATTTTCGCCTACAAATGTGTAAAAACTAGTTGTCGATTTTCTATCAAAACTTCTAGCCTAATCTGCATCGGAATAGCCACACAAGTTATTAGAATTATTATTTTCATAAAAATTCCTTTTCGGAGTGTTTTTTTTAATATTTTAAAATCCTATTTATTGACTCCAAATGGGGTGTTATTGGAGGATGCATAAATTGACTAATTTGACTTATGAAAAATGATATATCTGGCCAAGTTACCATTAGATATATTAATTTTCCAACAAGTCTTTGAAATTGATATATATCATCTAATAGTTCACCTTCTTCGCTATTCAATTTATGTCTACCGTCTATTGGTGTTGATGCCGATTTACAACCAAATTTATCAGTTTCTTTTAACAAATCTAGGGTATATTTTCTTTGAGAAATAGAAAGACCATTTTTGGAATGTGCTATTTCTATTCCTAGAAAGTATTTTAAATAACCAAGGTCTTTGATGTCAATTTTTTTCCCTCCAGTGAAATTTTATTTTATTGATTTCTTCTTGGTTATTTCTGGTGATTATAATGTCATCTACATATACTAAGATAATGGTAGTATTATTTCCTTCAATTTTAGTAAATAAGGAATGATTAGCACTACTAATCTTAAAATTACAAAATTTTAAATAAGAGCTTAGTTTGCCATACCATGCCCTTGGAGATTGCTTTCTTCAATTTGCAAACTAATTCATGGTTTCTTTCTTTTTCATGACCGGGTGGTAAAGTCATATATACCTCTTCTTCAAGTGTTTCTTGAAGAAAGACATTTTTGACTTTCATTTGGTATAGTTTCCAATTTTGGTTAACTATAATAGAAAATAGTATTTCCACCGTATTCATTTTGGCCACGGATGCAAAGGTTTCATGTAGTCTATACCATAAGTTTGAGTATACCCTTTCGCAACTAAGCGAGCTTTGTACCGTTCTATGGTACCATATGAATTATACTTAATTTTATATACCCATTTACATCCTACGGTTTTTTTACCTTTTGGTAATTGCACAATGACCCAAGTTTCATTTTTTTCAAGAGCCTTTAACTCTTCTTTCATGGCTTTGGTCCATGTAGAATTTTTTATGGCTTCCTTATAATTGTTTGGCTTTTGTTCTTTTGCAATTGAGGTCAAAAAAGCTTTATGGTTGGAAGAGACATTACCATATGTAATAAAATTTTGTATAGGATATTGTACCTTGTAGGTTTGTCACACCCCGGGACAACCTGTCACGTATTTTTACGTAAGGCGTATGCACATCACATATATTATCAATAACAACAAAACATAATGCCACATTTATTTCATAAACAACTGAGTTTAACAAACGATCATGGCGGACATGACTAGTAGCACACGCACTGCCATGCCTGCTCAATGTATCAATTATTGAATCATGAAAAAAGAAATATAAAAACTAAACAATATGTGGCATTTATTAATCATAGGTCTTTTCGCTTAGTCTCACTCTTCTCCTTGCTCAAATCCTTCCTCTTCATTACCTGGAACCCACATAAAAGTGGAACGGGTGAGAGATCGAACCTTCTCTCAGTGCGGGATTTAGTTCCAGCCCAGAGCTTATAAAACATTTACTTGCATTCACAAATATGATAAGAAAATAAAATGCATATGCTCCTTTTTAATGCAATGCATGTTCTATCCTTTCTTACTACTTTCATTTATTTAAACAAAAATTCATTAATCTTGTTCGTTTGCCTCACTAGACGGTGAATTCATATGCCGCTAGGTCTTGGTGTGATAGGACCGCTTCCACCTGCAATCACGTCCGTGAAAGGACCGCTTGCGCCTATGATCACGTCTGTGAAGGGATCGCGTCAGCCTACAATCACATTCGTGACATGACCGCTTTCGCCTACAGTCACGTTAATGAGGGGTCCAATCGAAACTAAACCCAATGTATACATCCCAATATGCAAGCATATTGGCCCCTGTTCAATTACCATATTCGTTTGTTTTCAAAACACATTTATTCAATCACACAGTTCATGCCATGCTCAACACATCCTATTCATGCAAGTCCATTGGTCAATATATGAATCCTATCATTTCATGCAATTTATTTATGTCTACTCAAGTCGAATGGTTTGAAAACAACATGCATAAATCCAACTAATGCAATAAAAATAAATAGTTTTATAAAGTCTAGGAAACCCACACCTGTTGCCGTAGGAAAATCGTTAGGCATCTCGAGATCTTTTAGGATTCCAAAGTTCGGACCTAAACGATATGTATACATTACTCCTAAATTAGTGCTACATATTAATTATTATATAGTCATTTGATTACTGCCTAAACTATTTATAATTTCTAAAGTATAGTTACTTGATTTCGTTAAGAGAATTAAAATAAAGAAGTATACTATTAGTGCTACATATTAATTATTATATAGTCATTTGATTACTGCCTAAACTATTTATAATTTCTAAAGTATAGTTACTTGATTTCGTTAAGAGAATTAAAATAAAGAAGTATTAAGTATAAAGTAAGAAGGAGCTAGATACTGTCACGAAATTAATTTCTCATTAAAATCTCTAACATGGAATAAAGGCACACAAAAAAAGAAAAAGAGAAGGTCATCAAAATTTCAAAATGCCAAACAATTAAATCGAATTATTAATAACATAAATTGGTCTCTAAATTCGGAAATCAGATTTATATATGCAATGGATCATTTAATACAAAAAATAATATACCGAGGCATATTCAATCTTTATTATTTTGTTAATTTAATGAATTGTTAAAAGAAGAAATATATAAATTTTGGTTGAGAAAAGAACAAATTAAATGAGGATAATGAACGAATAAGGTGTAAATAATTTAATAAGTTTTATTAAATACAAGAGACTTAACTTTATTAAATTAAGTGAATTGTTTAAATATGGGACCTATATTAAATTTAGTTGAGATGAAAGATACACTATTTGAAATGAGTTATTAATGGGATCTTAATAGTCATATATAAATATATTACTAATAGAGATCTTAGATTTGTGAATTGTGAGACAGATTTTCATAAATGAATTCATCCGAATATTTTGTTGAAAACATGGTAAGTAAGTTATTAAAGGAAAGTATTATCAGATTCTAATAACAAAGAAATTTCTAATTTCATATGTTTCCTTGAGTATTACAACTCGTAGAGAAAATAAGATAAGAAATTTAAGAACAGAAGTTCATAACATCATATATATATATATTTATAAAACTAATTTATTTTTAGTTGAAAGAAAAAATTATTTGCGAGAGAAAATTAATAGAATTGTGGTATGAGATTCAAAGTTATTGTTACTTCAACCATTGGAACATCTAAGGTTCCTTTTGGGGTTGTCATTGTAACATGACCCGTATAGGTGTCTTGCATCGATTATAGGTCAGAAAATAAAATAAAAAGAATAACAATAAATAGTATAAGAATAAAAAAAATCAAACCAAGCCTTATAGATGTTATACA
Source organism: Carex pumila (assembly GCA_033356055.1). Taxonomy (NCBI): domain Eukaryota; kingdom Viridiplantae; phylum Streptophyta; class Magnoliopsida; order Poales; family Cyperaceae; genus Carex; species Carex pumila. The sequence continues at coordinate 70,723 of JARJHM010000839.1, forward strand.
TCGTTTATGCCTTGGATTTCAAGAAAAGAAAAAGAAAACAATCAAACCAAGCCATATAGATGTTATACATCGTTTATGTCTTGGATTTCAAGAAAGAAACTAAAATAAATAAATAAAAATTAAAACAAGCTAAATTAATATACTATTCAAGAAGAACAGCCGTGGTATTCAGTACTTGTTTATTTGATATATTAATTATTAACTTATTCAAGCTAAGAACAAATATTTAATTAGTTAGAGTTAAATGATTACCTTGGGCGATGGGAGTAGATGCTTTAGTTTGTATATTTTATATCTCTTTTTGTTTTGTTTTGTTATGAGAGGAGTGTGTCGGCCGTGGGGGGAAAATATATGGGGGTTTAAATAGGAGTGATTAGGTTAGTAATTTATTTAGGGTGTTGGGCTTGGGTTCGTGGGCTAGGTAGATTTATTCTTGTTTTGGGCCTATAAGTTAATTATATTTTGATAAATCTAATGGACTAAATTTAATTTGGATTCCTTAACTAATTAAACAATTTAATTAAATGAGTCCATTACCTAAGTGCCGTGGTATTACAAGGTTATAAAATCCCTTAACTTCATTAAGGGTTGTGTTGTTCGAATTGACATTCTCAAAGGCGCTTCTTCAACAATTCCATTGTTCTCACTTGAAGAAATTTCCTCTATTTTTTCTTCATTTTCACTTTCATTTTCATTTTCATTTTTGAGTGCAACCTCATTTTCTATTGGCCTGACCTCTTCTCTTGGTGAGTTAAGATGAGGCCATGCAAATTCTTTAAGAGGTTCTACAATATTTTCCTCATTATTTGTTTCTTTGTAATATGGCTCAATTTAAAAAAAAATTACATCTCTAGAGATGTACACTTTTTTATATATTGGGTCATTACGTTTGTATCCCTTTTTTTGTGATGAGTAACCTAAAAAGATTGCTTTAATTGAGGTATAATCAAACTTATCTTGTTTGTTTTTTGGTACATAACATGTGCAACCAAAAATTTGTTTATTCTCAATGTTGAGGTTTCTTTTGTAAAGAATTCTAATGGACTCTTATAATTTAAATTGGCATTTGGCAATCTATTTATCAAATATACTGCAGTGAGAACGGCATCTGACCAATAAGATTTGGGTACATTGTTTTGAAATAAGAGTACCCGAGTCATTTCAACCAAATGTCTATTTTTCATTTCGGAAACACCATTTTGTTCGGGTGTATAGACACATGTTGTTTGATACAAAATTCCCTTTGATTTGAAAAAGTTTGAGAAATTTTGGTTTATAAATTCCGTGCCATTATCGGATCTAAAAGTTTTAATTTTAGCTTCATATTGGTTTTCTATGAAGTTATAAAAATCTAAAAATTGTGAAAACACTTCACTTTAACTTTTTAATAAATATAACCAAGTTGTTTTAGAAAAATCATCTATAAATATAACAAAATATTTGTATCAATTAAAAGCATTAATTGGGGCAGGGCCCCATACATTCGAATGCACTAAATCAAAGGATTTTCACTTTTACTACTTGATAAATTAAAATGTAATCTAGTGTGTTTCCGTAGTTTGCATACTTCACAATCACTATTATCTAAACTTGAAAAATTAAAAAGGTTTTTTAAAATTTTGTCGGAAGGATGTCCAATTCTTCTATGCTAAAGAGCGCTCATTTCTTCCTTTTTAGCATTGAAATTGAAATTTTCTTTATTCAAAAAATAGAGTCCATTTTCCAAATATCCTTCACCAATCATATTTTTGGTTAAGCATTCTTGAAAAATCACATTTTTTGATGAAAAAATAAGCTCACAATTTAGTTCTTTTGTGATTTTACCAATGGATAATAAATTTGATGCACAATCCTTTATAAACAAGACATTTGGCATTATTTTTGAAAAAATAGTTATTGAACCCTCTCCAAGAATTTCCATTTTGTCACAATTTGCAACCATAACAAATTGTTTGGTTTCGTATTTTTCAAAGTTATCTAATAAATTTTTATTTCCAGTCATATGGTTTGTAGCACCGGAATCTAGAATCCATTTTGTACTTTGAAATTTATGAGTTAAATAGGCTGCTATACCAGAGGTCTTTTGATTATTTTACTGAAGAAAATGGAGAGCAATTGGAGCAGAGGTTATGTTTGATCTCGGCTCGTATCGAATGTGGCGCTTGAGTTGGATCCAGATGAAACTGATTGGAACATTTTTATTCTTCTTTCTCCCAGTGCCGCTTGGGTTGCCCTCCCCCTTTTGGTCTTTGTCTGCTCAATCCACTAGTGGAAAATATGGAATCAGGATCGGTTATATACACATATCAGTATCGGAATCCAACCGATCCTGTTGAAGGCGATACTGATACTATCAGGATCGGTTTTATATTTTTTAAAGAACCGATCCAAATATAAACTATTAGGATCGGTTTTTTAACAAAACCGATCTTAATAGTTGTTATCTAGATCGGTTTTTGACTAAGAACCGATCCCGATACGTACTATCAAGATCGGTTTTTAGATAAAAACCGATCTTGATAGTATTTTTGAATTTTTTAAAAAAAAATTACATAACAACCGATCCAGATATGTACTATCAAGATCGGTTTTTATATAAAAACCGATCTTGATAGTCTTTTCGAATTTTTTTTTTAGCTTCAATAAAACATCAGGATCGGTTTTATATAAAAACCAATCTTGATAGTACGTATCTGGATCGGTTTTTATATAAAAACCGATCTTGATAGTTTTTTTGAATTTTTTTTTAATTAAAAATTACATATCAAGATCGGTTTTTATATAAAAACCGATCCAGATACGTACTATCAAGATCGGTTTTTATATAAAACCGATCCTGATGTTTTATTGAAGCTAAAAAAAATATTTTTATTTATTTGACCAGCTTCCATATATATATTGCTGGCTAGCATCCTAAATTTTTTTTTTTTGCACAGTAAGAAGCAATAATCAATTAAATATCATATACACATTCTAAATTAATTATCATACACATCTTAAACTATTACAAAAAATTCATGTACTTCATACAAAGTTTTGTGAAGCATTACATATTATAACAAGAAATTTAAATAAAAAAAATTAATTAACAAACATACAAGTAACTAATTGGGCTATTTCTTCAATTAACACACATTTATGCAATATACACATTTATGCAATTAATGTAAAGCACAATAATAAAAAAAATCAATAATTACCTCTTTTGCAATCACATCACTTGAGATTAAAAAAGACCCTAAAAATAAAAACAAAGGTAACAATTAGATGGAAAAACATTTTCCAATAAAAAATACAAAAAAATGTGTTTTAAAAGTAGAATAATGAGAAAATTAGATAAAGCTAATACCATGATAGTTGATCGGCCGGATGATTAAGTAACTTGAGCGAGATGTCCTCAAAAATGTAAAACAATATACAAACACCATTAATTAATTTTTGAAACAATAAAAAAAATTAAAAACTTACACAATTGAGCCGGAGTTGCGAGAGACTCGGCTTTGAGAGGAAGAGACGGAGAGAAAGAGAGAGAGAGACACGGAGAAGAGGGAGAGACGGAGACAGAGAGAGAGACACAAAGAGTACAGAGGGAGAGATGAAGACAGAGAGAGAGACGCTAAGTTGAAAATGAGAGACGCGAAATGAAAATAAGAAGAACCCTAAGCAGGTTATATAGGGAGTTATCATTAGGATCGGTTGTTTATAAAAAACCGATCCTAATAGTATCAGGATCGGTTTTTTATAAAAAACCGATCCTGATACTAATATTTTTTGGCGGGACCAACTTTGAAAAAAATAGTATCAAGATCGGTTTTTTATACAAAAACCGATCCTGATACTATTTGGATCGGTTTTTTATAAAAAAACCGATCTTGATAATCTTTTTTTTTCAAAAAAAAAAAAATCAGGGTCGGTTTTTTATAAAAAAACCGATCCTGATACTATTAGGATCGGTTTTTTTATAAAAAACCGACCCTAATAGTATTTTTTTTTTTTTTTTTGCAGAACCCACTTTGAAAAAAAGAATAGTATCAAGATCGGGCTTTTATAAAAAACCGATCCTGATACTATATATAAGAAAGATCATTGAGGTAAACCCCACTCATATTGATGGTCTATCAACCATCAAACGGCTACCATTTATTTTCTTTTATGTTTGGTAATGCATGTACACAGATAAATATTAAGAAAAATGTGAAAAATATAAAATTTATTTATTTGTGTTTGTATGGCCAAATCAACTCTACTATGATCAATTTTGTACAATTTTATTATTATTAATGGCATCAAATTGTTAAATGGAATGCAGACCGTTCATTTCTGCATGATCATCCAACGGTGGTTCTGTAATTAAATGACATGTAATAATTTTTAAAATGATCAAGATATACCATGGAACATTAATAACGTAAAAGTGCCGAAGGCCCGACAACTGTAAGTTTTGATCCAACGTAAATTATTTACGGCCGTGCGATGTTGCTATATTGTTTTGCTTTGATGAACTAGTACACGAATCCCGAATTGTATCAAATTTTATAATGGTGAAATTAATATGACATTCTTTCATTTTAACGGTTCCGATCGACCAAATGCTAATATTCGTATTCGTTCCTTCACAACCCCACACAACAAGGGTTCAAGTCCTATGTATATTATTATATGGCACAAGTCATTGATGCATCATGCATGATTGTATAAAAAAATTCAATAGTCAAAATGACTTCAAAATGAAATATCAATGTCAAATAATTAATTATATTATCACATAAATTTTAATAATATAAATTACATTAATTTTCATCAAAAAAAAATTATAATTGAACCATATGCCATATACAATAACCATATATATATTCTATTAATCACCACACTAATTACATATAACACAAATGCCTAATTACATATACTTCTGCAAAAAAAAAAATAGTATTAGAATTGGTTATTTGAAATAACTGATTCTAATACTATTTTTTTTTTCAAAGTTGGTTCTTTAAAAAAAATATATATATATATATATCAAGCTCGGTTTTTAGCAATAAAACCGATCTTGATTTTTTTTTTTTTTTTTTTAAGTAAAGAGAGCAAATTTCTTTGTAAATGTAAGGTACAGAGAATATATGCTTAAATTTTACAAAGTATAGCAAATTTTTGTGTACTTATTTCTATTTTCTAAGACAGCTCCTTGTACAAAGAATATATACTTTGGTTAGTTGCCTGGTTTGCTGTGATTTTAATATATGTCATGCTCATGCACTCACAGAGGATGAGATTAAGAATGAAAATCATACTTTATCATGGAATGTCCAATCTTAGTTGAGAGTGTAATTCACATATTATATTGGTGTAAGTATGAATTCTGTACAGGCATAGATGAAATATAAGGATTTTAACCTTCAAAAAAAGAAATATAAGGATTTGCTACGAAGTCATATCATATTACATTTACTTGAAATAATATTTTTTTTTTGGATAAATTTCAAGTTTTCTTTAGTTTTTATAAGGCTCCTGACTAATTTGCCAAGCCATATACAACAGGTCATGGCATGTTAAAAAAGAAAATGAGCCTTCTGTAAACAAGGGTCGCAATTGCTGAAAAAAATGAACAAGTATATAATATGTAGCATAGAAAGCTATGTTGTTGCTTATTTTGTTGGTAGTTTGCCAAGTAGAAGTGAGGTTGATTTTTTTTTTTTTACGGGTTGGTTCTAAAGAATATCATTTGTAAAAAAAAAAAAAAAAAAAAAAAACAAGATCGGTTTTTAGTAATAAAACCGATCCTGATAGTATCTGGATCGGTTTTATTGCTAAAAACCGATCCTGATAGTATCTGGATCGGTTTTATTGCTAAAAACCAATCCTGATAGTATCAGGATCGATTTTTAGCAATAAAACCGATCCAGATACTATCAGGATCGGTTATTATGTACATAACCGATCCAGATGCTATTTTCTGATATATTTTAATTTGTTAGATGTATTTAAGTTATCTGGATCGGTTATTATGTATATACCCGATCCAGATGCTATTTTCTGATATATTTCAATTAATAAGATTTATTTGAGATATTTCAATTATCAGGATCGGTTTTTTGTTAGAACCGATCCTGATACTATCAGGATCGGGTTTTATAAACAACCGACACTAATAGTTGAATTATTAAGATCGGTTATTTAGAATAACTGATCCTGATAGTATCAGGATCAGTTCTAACAAAAAACCGATCCTGATAGTTCATAAATCAGAATCGGTTGACAATAAAACCCGATCTGAATAGTTTTTAAGATCGGTTTTTTTAAATAAACCGATCCAGATACTTATTAGGATCGGGTGTCCCATATAACCGATCCAGATAGGCCGATCCTGATTCCTGTTTTTCCACTAGTGATCGCCTCTCCGGGCTGGTCGCATATGAGGGTATAGAAGGGTATAGACACTAACATCGATCCTTACTGTGGCCTTTTTTCTTGCAAATCGTGCATTTCTCCACTTCGTTGCTTGGGTTTTGAGACCGGTAGCTCGCGCTATGGTTTGATTTTGTAACGGAAAAGGTATCGGTTGTGAAGAGGTAATATACACTACGAAATTTATGGATGTAACTCAAGATTTCTAAGAGTTTTGTTGTTGGTTGGGACATGGTGATTTTTCTTAGTTTTTTTTTGTTTGGTTCTGATATGATACGAGCAGATTGTGTTCTTTGCTATTTTCTCTTGATACAAATCTGATAAGAATATATTCTTGCTTGCTCTTGGTGTCCTTTAAGGCACTTGATTTGCGAATTATGGATGGCTGTTTTGGTCAGCTCTTAGTAATTTTTCTTTGATTTTCAGCTGCTAGTGCTGTTGCTATTTTTCCTTTTTGATAGCTACTGGTACTGTTTTTTTTCTCCGATTTTACAGCTGATGGTGTTGTTGCAAATTTTTCTGTCTTTGAACTGAGATCTAAACTACAACTCTGATACCATATTGAGTTTTTGAGTTTGAGACATAAATGTTTGAATGAGAGAAAATTATAATTTCATTCTAAAGATTTTATTGTACAGTTGGGCCTTTTATAGGTTAAAGGACAAAAAAAATAACTATTGGGAAAATAACAGCTGTCTATTAATTCTAACGGGTACCTATGGTATCTACAAAGGTGAAAAAGTTATTTTAATTCTAAACGGGTCTGAGGCTTAACGGGTCTGACTTATTCTTAATTCTGAACACCCTTTTTAAGAGTGACAAAATGAACTTTGCGTGTGGCTATACGAAATTTGGTAAAAAACACATAGTTTGTGCTCATTTGGAGGGTGGATTTATAATGCATGTAGTGCATGCCAATTCATAATAGGTAAGAGAATTGTGCATGACAACTTTTCCTAAGAATAATTATATGGAACCCCCCACTCCTATCCCTGCATTTTCTCCACACTCTCTTTCTTTCTTAACTGCCATATATCCCCCACTAATTTTGCTAAAAGTTTCAATTTATCCCCACATTAAATTAGACTGTCATTTAATACCAATCCCCGCATTAATTATGCCTTCCTCTAATAACAATTCCCGCATTAATTATTCCTTTAAAAACAATCTCCGCATTAATTATACTGTTATCTAATAACAATTCCTGTTAATAAATGCTTATCTGTTAATTTATATTCAAAAAAATATTTATTATTATTTCTTAGAAGTATTTATGTTTGTAACATAGAGTATTTATCCATATAACATAGAGTATTTATCATTATGTCTGAGAGTATTTATCATTGATGTTTTACTGTAAGTGCAATTATGTTTAAGAAGTATTTATCTATGCAACATAAAATATTTATCCTTGTAATATAGAGTATTTATCCATCTAACATAGAGTATTTATAATTGATGTTTTACTGTAAATTGCAATTATGTCTGAGAAGTATTTATCTATGTAACACAAAATATTTATCATTATGCATGAGAGTATTTATCATTGATATTTTGGTGAAAGTTGCAAGTATGTCTGAGAAGTATTTATCCATGTAAGATAAAATATTTATCATTATGTCTTAGAGTATTTATCATTGGGTGAGGGGATTGTTTATTTAATGGTCTTCAGTTGTGCGGGGACAATCCAGAAAAAAAAGAAAATTTTGTGCGGGGATAAATGAAAAACATTTATGAGGGGATTATAAATTTAATGGTCCCAGTTGTGCGGGGACGATTCAAAAAAAAATTGTGCAGAGACAATTAATGGATTGATTTATTCTTTCGTAAATAGAGTTCATTGCAAAGGATTTAATACCTGACAAATTCAAGATAAATACTTTAATGCTTGAAGTTAAATACTAACAGTTTTTTAAATGCTCATTAATGATTGAGCGGTCCCTCTATGTTTTTTTTGACAGTATCTACGAGGATAAATGCGGGATGGAGACTGTGGAGATTGTTATCAGCGTCCTTTTTCTAAACCTGTCTTATAAAAAAAGGTTAAATATACTCGTGTTCTATATATATAAATATATTTATCCAATAGAGTAAACTAAAATTAAAATCTAAAAAAAAAAAATAATTAGTTATGAGGATTAAAGAATCACAATATTGTACAAGAAAGCCAACAAATTGATGGAAGTGGCGGCAGAGGAGAGCTAGGATGCAATTGTACCCGAGCGCGACAGGATAGATTGGTGACAGGGAGAAGGTGAAAGCGTTCGGCCAAGAGGTCAGGATTGATAGGACGTGAGATGGAAAGGAGGGGAGCATATATAGAAGGCGCGTGATGGTGGAATCAAGAGAGATCGGACTCATACATATCACAAAATTGAACATGAGAAGATAAAATTCAAGTAACTTATGATAGAAATTAAATGCAAGGAAAACTTTGCACAGAAACATGGAACCATTATAATTAAGTGATTAATTATGTCAAAAATAGAATAAGAAAGTGAACAGATGTTCTATATAGACTACTAAAATTAGGAAAGTGAATATTTTTGTAATCTCTAAATTAAATTTCTCAAGTTCTCATGCAAATTGCTGCAAAGGCTTAGAAGGAGTTGAGTTGGATTCAAATCTAAAGACATCTCCTCAAAGGAAAGATTCATTTGCATCTAGTGCATCTAATTTAACCTTCCAAACTCCATCCCTGCATAACTAAAAGGAAGAAATTAAAGATCAAAGGAGTCAAACACTCAAGAGTTACACATTCAGTTAAGATTGATTCTTTCTTATTAATTACTTGGTGGGAGCTGTATTTATTAATGTTATACAAATATTATGAGACTAGAAAATTCAAACATAACCATGCACCAAAATAAAATAGAAATTAAAGATAGAGCCTTACCATTTCCTATTAGACAATTGCTGAGACGAAAACTGGAGTAAATTAGATCCATATGTAAGGGCAACTAATCATTGTCGTCTATTTATGACATTTTAAAACTGACTACTTGTCGTGGCCCGATTCCTCCTCGAGGTAGTTGTTCATTCTCCAAACCACCACTTCGGTATCATCATCATTGACACACACGACTGATAATTTTGCATCCCACAATGTGATCTTCACATGGTGTTTTCTTTTGAAATCTGAAAATTCCTGCCCTATTAAACTGGCAACTATTGCAGTAGCTGTTGTCTCAAATCTGTTACATAGTGGTTACTCAGATTATGCACTTGAATAGTATAAGAAGTTGCAATATGCAAATAAAAGTAGTGAAAGAGTTACATAATAGTCTGTACTAATACAACATTATTTGAAAAGACTCTACAAAACTGATAATCTAAATTTGATATATAGTTGCAATAGTTACCCGTTGGATATATAATTGATTAAAGTAGTTTACTAAACCAGAATTTATCTATTGTTCATTATTTTTTTGTTTATTTCCTTATTTAGGGGCATAACTAACTCTCTTTATTAGGAATATTATTTCCTTCTCTGTATTTATGTATTGTTGTAGGTTAGGTCCTTGTATGATTGAATGATTTGATTAAAAAAAGTAAATAGAGGCCATTCTAATAAAGAATATTATCAATTTGTTATCTTGTTAAGAGCAATATTTTCAAAATGTTACTTGTACATATGCATGCGTATCACCAGATATATAACAATATAAAAACATGCATTTGAATAAATAATTCCTGTTGCTCCAAAACAGGTATTGGTATATATGCAGCCTGGTACTTGAACTGTAAGCAGCTATATGTATATGGACTATTATTTGAGTAGAATCAAGTTGTCATAAAATTATGGTGTAATCTAAATAAAACTATTAGTGAACACTGGAGTGGAGGACCCATATAGAGCTAGAGGCGACATGTCAATTGGTTTTTAACAAGATGCTTCAAATTTATGTCACATTTAAAAAAAAATTCCCTACCATATTAAGAAAATTTGACTACGCCTTACAAAATAGTGACATGAAATGTCATTGCCATACTTCTATGTTTCACTCTTATCTAATAAACATTTAAGATTATTTTGTGCTCATACTCTACAAATGTCTATGTAGCAAGTCAATGTATGTTAATTATATTGGAAACATGTAATTAGTTGTCGGAAAATATGATTTAAAATTGTCTGTTTAGTATTATAAATTGAATACATATATATATAATTGACATAGTCCGGCCACAGAGATTCATAAGAACATAAGCTAGTTCAACTATTGAGCAAAGCTCAACCCGACAGTGCATAAGAGGAGATAAACTCAACAAACAATAAAATTCATATATATTCATTAGTTGTTTTACAAAATAAGTATTTCTTCTCTTATAGCCTTACAATGACCTCCAAAAGCCTTAATAACAAACTTATTATGTTGATTAAATCAATATTTGTATATCTTAATCCATTAAAGTAGTTAAATTCTAAGGAATCACATACTCTTTTAGATACTAACCGTAAAACTCCTTATAATTCAAGAAGATTACATCCAAAAAGGAGAATAAAATATTTTGATAAATCTATAATATATACACAAAAATGAACACATTGCCAGTTAACCTTCAAAATCAGTTTGATATTCATATAATTCTTTAAAAATTTCACATCCCAGATTTTTGACCATCCGGAGCGTGATTATAACATCATCATCACAATTTTCCTTGGTCCGTCGATCTACGTCTCCAACAAACCTTTTTATCAATGAAAAAATGTTTTAACCAATATAGATGCATTTAAGTACCAGCTTCAATCAATGAAAAAAATGTTTTTTGCATGGCCGTTAAATATTTAGTCGGTAAGAAATATCAAATTGGGGTGCTGATTTGGGGCGTTGTTTTGTAATGTAATACATACGTATAATTAATTCATAGTAGGTAAGAAACACCTAAAAAGCTCTACTGAAACTGTCATATGCAGCGTAATAACTGTGAGCAAACAGTTAATTAAAATTGAAAAGTAATCTGAAAAAAATATTTTAATGAATTGAACTTTGAAAAAAAAAATTCATCGATTTTGACATGTTTCCTTATTAATAGAAATGATTAATTAAAAATAAAATAAAAGGATATTCATGAGTTTAGTTAGCTAGCTATTTATACTTAAGCATTGACTACCTGCAAAAAAAATATGGTGAATAAGTATTTGATTTATATTATACTATAACTTTTGTATATCCATACACAGATATTTTTGAAAAATTTGTTGAAATATCAAAAATAAATCTCTATGGTTACATACAAAGATTGCCTTTATACTTGCATGGACTGCAGAACTAATTACTCTCTATGTTTTGGTAAAGACTAAAGAATAAAGAGAAACAAACAAGTAATTCATCAAGATAGACTTTATTTCATTCAACAAAACCTGTTACAGTTTATTGAAATTTTCATAATAATGTGCTAATTACAATAATTAATTGACTAATAGAAAAAAATATTACAGAAATTAACAATAATGACAGCTTTCCTCAGCTATAGTTTCTTCTGCTCGCCATTCTTCTTCATTTAGTGCAAAAGGAACTACTGGAGATGTATAGAAATAAATCGTCATGCCAAAGAACTCACGTCATGATCTTCAACATCCTCTTCCATCATATTCAACATCGCTCTGGCAGCATCATCATAGGCTTGCACAACTTGTATGGCCGTGGCAAAAGTACCAAACCAGAGGCGGTTTCATTTGGGCAAGACCAAGCAAAAGGCCAACTTGAGTGAAGCAGCTAATAATAACTTCATTGAATGTACTGGAATTGATAGAATAACTGATGTTGATTATGTTGAAGCCAAACTCCACGTTATAATGGTGAAATTGAGTGTTAGGAATATCTGAGCTTGTACAGCTGATATTATTGGAATTGATGAGACAGCAAACATAAGCACAATCTGAATTTTTTTCAAAGGAAGTAAATATATGAAATTAGATATTAGTAGAGACTAATTTACAGCTAGCTTGGATACAAAAAGTACATTTTAATTTTGGTCTCTTCCAATAACTTACGAAGTTACTAGCGCTTCAGTGGCGTGCTGATAGTGCAATACATTTGTAAGGTATAATTGATTGACATGTTAAGAAACTAGCATTCATGCCACTCGCTCTAAGATAAATTTGTTCCCTTAGTCCTTACCCGCCACATATATATAGATGCATTATAATATTATTTTAAGCAACGAGAAAATGCCTTTTGCCTGGCTGCCCAATATTTTGTTGGTAAAAAACAACTTATTTGTGGCCATTTCGAGCGTTTTATCATGAAATAAGTATTTTGTTGGTATCACTCAAAATCGATCTTTCTCTGAAATTTGTTATATGCGGCAAAATAACTATTGAGTAAATCGCAAGCATTTTAAATTTGCAATAAGATATAACAGAACTATGTGAAAACATCTAGTGCACCCTTTTTAAAACCTTAAATTATCGTTTTCACCCTGAAAAATTGAAATATTATGCATACCCCTGAAAGACCAACATAGCACAAGATACCTGTATCTGTAAATCAAAGATAATAGAAATCTATACGCACATTATTTTCCATATTTAAAAAGTTACAAAAAAGAAATAGACATCATGGTCATATAATTATTTGGGCATAAAAGGTGTAGTTAACAAATTGATGCAAAATAATTGGCATGTTAATGTAAACTATGTATTTAAGATAACTATAGTATATATAATCATGTTTTGACGGAATTCCTTAAGATCCCATGTGACATTATAAAGTAATATATATGTAATCAATAATAAAGATGTATCAGAAAATTGAAATGACCCCATCTACCACGTCCCCCCTCTGAGAAAAAGAATTTCTAAAATATATACAAAATATTATGCAATCCCAATGTTATTATACACACTCGGACATCTATGCACAGTGAACATTATGACTCGGACATCTAGTCTGTCATTGCGAATCACTATTATATGGCCTGATTACTAAAATTTTTAAACCATAAGTAACCGATCATTAGATGAAATTACCCAATCCGAATGTTACTATAAACAGTCGGATTTTGCAGATTTGACGGGTTTCATCAATAAAAAAAATATAAAAACACAACTAACAAATAAATTAAGTTGACAAAATACAAATAAAAAATATAACATATTCTCGTTAATAATAACAAATAATTGGTTCTAATTAAAACAAATAACAGGGTACCATATTATTACTATTATAATATAGTTCTCATTGTATAACTTTCCTTAGAAAAATCATATACAACAGTCAAGTCGTGTTTGCTTGTATTATTTTTTGTGACAAAATCCGTATCGAATTTTTTTTTGTCAAGCAACTCTACAAAATGTTATGATGCCATTTGTAACCTTGGTTGTGATTCATGCCCAACTACATGTAGCAGTGATCGCCACACCATTCAACGGAGACACTAGATCAGGTACATGAATCCATTGAAATATTTGAAAGATTTTACAATTTGAGGATCATCTAATATTTGAAAAATTTTATAATTGGCACGCGCAAGTATTTATATATAATAGATCAAATATTCATACATAACACATTAAATATTCATACCTAAGATATCAAGTATTAAAAAAAATAGACACATCACTCACCATTCAATTTAATCAATGTTTCTGATGATCTGTAAGGAATTTTGCAAATCTAAAATCACAAACGTCTTCTACAAATTTTTTTCTTTCAAATGAGATATATGATGACATACTTTCGAATTGTTCGTTGCATAAGTATTCATATCTCATAACAGGAGTATTCATCTCTCATCGAGAAAGTATTCATTCTCGTCATACAAATGTAAATATAAAAACTGGACACATCACTCATCCATTTTTTACATGCTTTTAGATGTGATTTTTTTTTCTCCGTTCAATCTAACCAATATTTCTGATGATCTGTGAAAATTTTTGCAAATCTAAAACCACAAATATTTTCTACACAATTTTATCTTTTAAATGAGATACATAAGGACATACTTTCAAGTTGTCAATTGCACAAGTATTCATCTCTCATCACGCAAGTATTCATATCTCATCGAAAAAATATTCATCCTCGTTGTGCAAGTGTAAATATAAAAACTGGACACATCACTCATCCATTTTATACGTGTTTAGATGTGGGCTTTTTTCTCCGTTCAATATAACCAATATTTCTGACGATCTGTGAGGATTTTGTAAATCTAAAACCATGAATGAGATATATCAATGATGACATACTTTCTAGCTGTCCGTTGCACAAGTATTCATTTCTCATCACGCAAGTATTGATACCTCAGCGAGAAAATATTTATTCTCGTCATGCAAGTGTAAATATAAAAATTGAACACATCACTCATCCATCTTTTATACATTTTTAGAGGTGATTTTTTTCTCCATTTAGTCTAACCAACATTTCCGACAATATGTAAGAAATTTTGCAAATCTAAAATCACTAATGTTTTCCGCACAATTTTATCTTTCAAATGAGATCCATGATGATATACTTTTGAATTGTCCATTGCACAAGTATTCATAACTTGTCACACAAGTAGTCATACTTAAGATATCAAGTATTCATCCATACACGTTCAAGTATTCATTCATATACCTCTATTTTTTTCATAATTTGTTTTTATGTCATTTCTAGTACTTAGTATGCACTGGCCTGATTTACCATTAATGAAGTTTTGTTCTTTGCAAATAACTAGCTATTTCATAAGGAAGAGGAACATAAACATGAAATGGATTAATTGCATCCATAAAGACAAAATTAGTTGAACTCGATCCATTTAGCACTCAATTTGAGGTAGTTGACAATGATGGATCTAACCTGGTGGAGGCGTGCTTGATTGGGATGGAGTATACCAAGTATTCATTCATACAAGTGGAAATATTCATACCCAGTGGAGGCGTGCTTGATTGAAATGGAGTGACTGATGATCTTCGATAGGAGCGGAAGCAGCAGGCATAGACGGAAAAACGGAGGCGGAGGTGGAGGTAGAGGTGGGAGAATGAGGGAGCTTATCAATGGAAAAAAGGAGGCAGGGGTAGGAGAAAAAGGTGGAGGTGGGAGAGGAAGGGAGAAAGACGAAAGAAAGAAATAAAGTTAGAATTGGTAGTTATAGTTAAACTCAATTTTGGTCAGCTACAAGTTGGATGCTTAAGCATGCACAAATTTTTTGGAATTACTTTAAACTTAATTACACAATTTCCTTTTGTCTTCAATTTGATTTATATCTCCTTCACACGGAAAAAAATAAATAAAAAAGATTTACGAGTTGAATTTAGAAATATCACAAGAAGATTCGAAGTAAAAGAAAGTTATTTTAGATTTGATGCATTTCACATGAACGGGATACTAAGAGAGATGGACAAATTGGACATTAATATAAGAAAGTTTTTAAATGCTCTCAATAAGAAAATCATTACTCTCTAATTAATCCCATACATGTTCCCGTGGGAAAAAGGTGCCATAGCTTTTTGACATTTTTTTTCTCAATTATATTTGGTATAAAATTTCAAATCGTGATCAAAACGCAGGTCAATGATTTGTCCGAGATAATGCCAACAAAATAATTTTTTTTATTTTTTATTTTTTATTTTTTACATCTGTATCTAGCTAGCAATATTCATGTCCTCTGTCAATATAAATACGCAAATATTTATGATTATAAAATTTGATGAATTGATTCAATCTAAACAAGATTCAGGATCGAATATCGTAAAAATTAATAACCTTCCTAAAGAACAAAAACTATTTGCTTATAAACACACACACACACACACATCCTAGATGTCGATCAGCAACTATTATCCTTATCCATGGCTTCAAGCTGGAGAAAGTTAGGTTTTGTCGCCATTCTTCTATGTCTGTCGTGTTCTATGTTAATCAGAGGACAAGATCTATCAAAGCATCTCGTTATTGAAAATGGCTCTAAGGTAATTTGAATATTAACATTTGTTTTTGAGGTCGGAAGATGGGGCCATCCCATGAATCTGATACCCAATCGGAACAAATCTAAAAGTTTGATCCACTTTAAGTCGTGCAAACCACATAATAACTGGTGCAAATCAAGCACGGGCGATTCTTAACTGGGTATCGATCGGACCGAATTGGGTATGCTAAATGAATGAATGCATTTTCGTCCTCCTAATTAATCTGTCCCCCTAATAGTATTTACTTTAAAATAAAAGTTCAAAATTCAAAGTATTCATCAATGGGAAAAAGAAGCACAATGTTTCTCCATTGACATTTGATTTTATCCATTTAATTTCGAAATATACCAGTTTTCTAGGCTGCAAGAAGGCGTCATCTTCGCAAAACAAAGAAAAAAAGAAAGGTCCCTTCCTGATTTTACTAATTGGGCCATAATTAATCATGGTTTATTTGAGTACCCATTACAAAAAAAAAAAAAAAACAATAAATACAACAAGGATAGAAATAAAATTCCTCTGCAGTTTACTAATATATACGATCTTGAGGAGTTATTGCAGAATTCAAGGAATGATTATGTTTCTAATCTTTAAATTTCATAACCAAATAATATACAAACTCTTGATCTTACAGCTAGGATTTCCTGGAGGCCCACTAGCAATCAAATTAGCAGAAAATTCATCCGGTGGCGGTTCAACAGAAGACAGCCATATTGTCTATGTAT
Source organism: Carex pumila (assembly GCA_033356055.1). Taxonomy (NCBI): domain Eukaryota; kingdom Viridiplantae; phylum Streptophyta; class Magnoliopsida; order Poales; family Cyperaceae; genus Carex; species Carex pumila. Next base: position 87,733 of record JARJHM010000839.1, read on the forward strand.
TAAATTTTCATTTCTAACTTATCAATGGAATATTGTTCAGGTGATAATATATCCATATATACAGATTCTGATATAATGTTTCTTGGACTTGTCAGAATTCAGGTTACCGGAGTAAAGGTCGCCATGGTGGTATGCTGTGGCATGGAGTAAGAGCTGAGATTACTGTATGGAACATACTAGATGTGCAACCTCTTTCAAGTAGCGGGGCTTACATAGCAGTAATCAACAAAGAAGCAGGGCTAGAATTTATCTCAGCTGGAATTCATGTAGATGATAGCATTTTCTCTTTATCTTTTTTTAGATTACCATTCATCAAGAAATAAACGTAAGACAGTACATTCAAATTATAGTAATAAGGTATTTGTATTCTGACATTATATTGTTATCTAATAAAAATATAAAGCGCAACGAGTGTTACACTTTCTCTCCGACAAACATACATGAGTTTACATCATATATAAAAGCTATATTTACAAATCAACATATACATGTTTATTAGGATGTAACACAAAATTTAGTTGAAAATTAAATTTGTGACACTCTAAAAAAATTTACACAAAACAAGACCAAAATTTTGCTAAAGAAATGACTAATTAAATTTGTGACTAGGACGTAACAATCTTCATTTGCTTTGTTAGTTCGTAATGACTTTGATTAATTCTTAGGTTTCTAACCAGTGCTACTCCGTTCTGTTGAATACAATTTTTTTGGCAGGTAAATCCTAGTCTTTATAATGATAATAAGGTGCATTTCTTCACATACTGGACAGTAAGTATTCAATAAGTTATTCTCTACATTTAAAATTTATTGAACGGTCTCATCTTTTAACCAGTTAAAACACAACTGGAAAAAGATACCAAGTATGCAAAGGGTTTAGAAATAGCTCAACACAGGTTGTGGATCAATATCACATAGGATCACATTAGTAATTTATTAGGTCAAGCTCTACATTTAATGTGGAATACATAATTAATCTCTGTTGCAGAGTACAAGTGACTACTCCACAGGCTGCTACAATAAAGATTGCCCAGGTTTCGTACCAGCAGATGGTTCGAATCTTTACCCTGGAGAACCCTTTCATCCTCCATTTTCAACTTACGAGGGGGAACAAAGAGGGATAACAATTAGGATAAAAAAGGTTTTCTGAGCTATCTCTTAAACCTAACAAGAACATGCATTATTGCATAATCATTTGTCTTTATCTGCCATGCATACTATGTATAGATAACATAATAGTTCAATAGCACTATATAGTAAGATTGTTTCAACTCATATCATGCATAGTCTGCAACTCTGCATTACAATGATTTAGTATTAATTCCTGGATTTATATTCAGTTGTATAGCTTAATAACAATTCTGCCCTTGATTCAACGAAACTAATTTCATGAACAATATCACTGGGATCACAAGTATCGTAAAATTTTAGTAAAGTACGTACACTAATAATAATGAACTTCATCTCATGTGTAGGATGAACACACTGGAGACTGGTCATTGTACAGAGAAGATCTAGGTGGCCCTACTAATGGCATGACATTGCTAGGATGGTGGCCAGCAACACTCTTCAAGTATTTGTCAGAACATGCCGAGATAATTCAATGGACAGGATTTGTTAGCCATAACTACAATGAGACTAGTCCTTCCATGGGCAGCGGGCATTACTCCAGAGAGCTCGACAGTAGAGCAGCTTCTTTCAATGATTGTTTCGGATTCGATGAAAATGGTTATGTTTATGAGGAATCTTATGACCCTGATACCTATGTGGCCAGACCAGATTGTTATGGCGTCTCTGAATGGTACGTGACTAAGCATGCCGCACGACGCCACTTTTTTTATGGTGGACCAGCTGGTTGCTCAAAGAAAAAATGAGGAGGCAGTTTGCATAAAGTGTAAACAATAGAATCAATAAGTTCAAAATATATCGTGTGGTGGATTTTATTTGAATTGGTATAACAAAGAAATAAATATTGCACCATTTGCTCGTAAAAATCCTTCTAGTAGTATTTCATGTGATGAACAACAATAACAACAATAGTAATATTAATACCAGTATTTCCTATGATCTAAAGCTTATAACACTACCCCAAATGATATTTCCTAGGTCATAGTTCTAGTACGTAGATCACTAATTTTCACGTGCTTATGTCCGAAATCAACTCTTTGGGTATATTTAATTCCTTCAATTCTCTTTTTACTGCTTCCTCCTATGTCAATTAATTTTGCCCGAGCTATGCCTCTCCTTGCGCTTTCGATGCAGTGTATAATTTTATTATGTACCAGTATCTTAGGAGGTCTTTGTTGGAGATGCTCAAACCATCTCAAGTGGTGCTGGACTAGTTTCTCATCAATTGGAGCTACCCAAGTGTCTGTCACATATATCATCATTTTTGATTTAGTCCCATCTTGTATGACCACAGATGCACCGCAACATACGCATCTCTACTACACTTATCTTCTAGACGTGTTATATTTTAGTGGCCCAATATTCTTCACCATACAATATTGTAGGCCTGATCGCCATCCCGTAGAACTTGCTTTTGAGCTTTTGTGAGACTTTTTTGTCACATCGATGCCAGATGTTTGTCACCATTTCACACACCCCGCTTATATCCTAAGGCTAACACTTTATCAATCTTGCCGTCACTTTGTAGCATCAACCCCATCAGTTTGGAAAACCTAGCTCTTATTTAAATTCATGTAATTTTAAAGTTAGTAATGCTGACAATTCTTTATTTATCAAATTATATGGAAAAATATATAACTCATGTAGATGTCATTATAATTACCAAAAACAATATAGAGCACATTAAAAAATGCATTTAAAAGAAAATTTTTATATTACGACCTTGGATATTTATAATAATTCTTAGGAATAGATGTAACATATCAGAAAAAATGATTTTCTATTTTCCAAAGAAAATATCTTTTAGATCTCTTCAAAGGACCAAAAAATTAGGATGCAAACTGGCTTGTACTCCAATTGATACCGAAGGGTAATTCAATAGTGAGGATGGTGAGCCATTAGAAGACAGACGAATTCCAAATATTTGTTCAGAAATTAATCTATCTCACTATTACTAGTTCGGATTTCTCTTTTCAATAAGCCAATTTAGTAAATTTATACACTTACCAACAACACCTCATTTAGAAGCCATAAGAAGAATTTTAAGAGAATTTGGATGAAAAAGAGAAATTCCAATGCTATATGTGGCTACTTCGAGGCAAATTGAGCTACAAGTTTTGATAGAAAATCCACTAACCGCTATTTTGTGGGTTGAAACTTAGTCACATGAAAAAAAAAAGAAACTTATGTAGTGGGACAATCAAACACGGTGGCAGAGTATATGGTCAAAGGATCCACCACAAGTGAATTAATACGGGTCAAACATTTACTCAAGGATATGGATATTGAAATTTATCAACCTATGAAAATGTTTGCGACAAAAACTCCACACGAGACATAGCTTCACATCTATTGTTTCATGAACGAACTAAGTATATAGAAGTGGATTGCTAATATGTTCAAGAGAAGCTATGAGCCAAATAGAAACACCGTTTGTAAAAAGTGAAGACCAACAAGTGGATGTCTTTATCAAAGATTGGATTTGAAACTTTTTTAGCACATTACAAGGAAGTTAGGAATTTATGATATTTACATTCCTAACTTGAGAGGGTGTGTTGAAAATAAAGCAGAAGAGCAATAAATATTCTCAGTCATACATCATCGATCAAGCGACCATTATAATTTTTTTTTTCTATAATAGGAAAATACAGCTGCATAGAGTTGTTAAGGAATTAATTAGGACAAGTACTGGTATATAATTCTAGCCGTAGGTACAATTGTAATATAAATAGCGAGAGACAAACAGTACAAATAGATCGAATATCAATAAAGAAAACAAAAAAAAATTCTCCTCTTCAAAAAAATTAACATTATCCATACTCATCGCTTCGACGACCACGTTAGTTTTTGTCACCTTGCTTTTATGTCTATCGTGTTGTATGTCAATCAGAGGCCAAGATCTATCAAAGCATCTCGTTATTGATGATGGCTACAAGGTACCTGATTATTAACTTTTTTCATTTGAGGTAAGAATTTGGTTTGATGTCTAATCGGAGCCGTTCTATACACATCAAAGTTCAAGAGGACCCTTAAATATTGGTGTTGATCAAGCACGCACGATTTTTAATGTGAATCGGAGGGTTTCGACTGGGCAACTGACCAAATTTAATTTGGTCAGATAAATTAAGCCATTTTCGTCCTCCTAACAAATCTGTCCACCTAATAGTATTTATTTTAAAAGAAAAGTCAAAAGGTCAAAGCTTTCACAAATAGAAAACATAAACACATCATATATTTTTCACTATAACAAAGAATTATTGTCCGTTGACATTGTTGCTATTATCCGTTTAAGTTTGAAATATGCCAGTTTTGTATTATTACGTATGGCTAACATCCAATGAAAGTATTTTTTTTTTTTCAAGGAAATATCCAATGTAAGTTTGGTAAAATAGTCTCATCTACAAATATTCTGGGCTGTAAGTACGCACCATCTTCATGAAAGTGACGAAACCAAGAAAAAAAGAAGAACTCGCCTCCCGATTTTTAGTAATTTTGTCTTAATTTATTATGGTTTATTGCAGTATCCATTACAAAAGAAAAACGATAAAGACAATAATAGAAATACAATTCCTATTCAAGTTTACTATATATAAGACCTTGTGAATTTCTTGCAGTATTGAAGGAATTATTATGTTTCTAATCTTGAAATTTCATTACAAAAACATGTAAGCAAACCTTTTGATCCTACAGGCAGATTTTACTGGAGGCTCACAAGTAATCAAATCAGCAGAAAGTTCATCCAGTAGCGCTTCAACAGAAGACAGTCGTATAGTTTATGTATTCTATCTCCATTTCTGACTTATCAATGATATATTGTTCAGGTGATAATATTGAGATATATACAGATTCTGATTTAATGTTTCTTGGAATCGTTAGAATGCAGGTTACCGGAGTGAGGGTCTCCATGGTGGTACACCGTGGCATGGAGTAAGAGCTGATATTACTGTATATATGGAACATACTAGATGTGCAACCTCTTTCAAGTAGCGGGGCTTACATAGCAGCTATCAACAAAGCAGGAGGGCAAGAATTTATCACAGCTTGATTACACGTATGTCATTGCATTTGTTCTTTATCTTTTTCTTTTAGATTACCATCCATCAAGAAATAGACGTAACACAGTACATTCAAATATAGTAATAAGGTAGTTGTATTCTGAGATAATATTGTTATCTAATAATTAATAATATGAAGATGAACAAGTGTTGTACTACCTTTCTCTCCAACAAACAAACATTAGTTTATATCATATACAAAAGCTATATATGCAAATCACAATATACATGTTTATTAAGATATAACACCAAATTTGATTAAAAAAATAATTTTGTAACACTCCTCAACGAATTAAACAAAAAAAAGATGGACATTAAGCTAAAAGTAATGGCTAAGTATGATATCCTAATCTGAAATTTGTCAAAAGCAATGACTAAGAACTAACAATCTTCAGTTGCTTTCTTACTTCATATTAACTTCGATTAATAATAAGTTTCTATCCAGTGAAACTCTGTTCTGTTGAGGATTTTTTTTTTTTGCAGGTAAATCCTAGTCTTTATAATGATAATAAGGTGCATTTCTTCACATACTGGACTGTAAGTATTCAAAAAGTTATTTTCATTATTTAAACTTTATTGAACCATGTTGTCATCTTTCAACAATATGCATGCAAGTTAAAACACTTGGAAAAAGATAGTAGTATGCAAATGTATTAGAAATAGCACAATGGATGAGCTCATACTGGTCATGGATCAATTTCCCATGGAATCACATTGGCAATTTATATGGTCAAGATCTCAAATTAATATGGAATGCATAATTAATCTTTGTTGCAGAATACAAGTGACTATTCGTCAGGCTGCTACAACAAAGATTGCCCAGGTTTCATACAAGTGGATGGTTCCAATCTTTATCCTAGTCAACCCTTTGATCCTCCATTTTCAACTTATGACGGGGAACAAAGAAGGATTACAATTAATTAGGATAAAAAGGGTATTCTGTGCTATTTCTTAAAGTAAACAAATACTTGAACACATGCATTATTGCACAATCGTTAACTTGCATAGTCTGCGTTGCAATGATTTAGGATTAATTCATGTTGTTATTTTCAATTATTGGCATTTAGTAAGAATTTTGCCATTGATTCAACGAAAGTAATTGCTTGATTGATATCACTGGAATCCTATGTAATTGTATGAGCAATATCCTATAACTTTAGTAAATTACACTAATCTGTATGAACTTCTTAATTGCATGTGTAGGATGAACGCACTGGATATTGGTCATTGTATAGAGAAGATCTTGGTGGACCTATTGGTAACATGACATTACTAGGATGGTGGCCGTGGACACTCTTCAAGTATTTGAAAGACCATGCCCAGATAATTCAATGGACAGGGTTTGTTAGCCACAACCACAATGAGACAAAGTCCTTCCATGGGCAGCGGTTATTTCTCCAGAGAGCTAGAGCGTAAAGCAGCTTCTTTCAATGATTGCTTCCGATTCGATGAAAATGGTTATGAATATGAGGAATATTATAATCCTAATACCTATGTATCTAGACTAGATTGTTATGATGTCTCTGAATGGTATGTGACTAAGCATGCCGCACAACGCCACTTTTTTTATGGTGGACCAGCCGGTTGCTCTCAGCAAAAATGAGGAGGCAGTTTGGATAAAGTTTAAACAATGGAATGAATAAGTTCAAAATATGTTGTGTGGTGGATTTCATTTGTATTAGTATTACATGGAAATAGCATCAGTTGTTCATTACAATCCATCCCCTAACTACATGTCATGATGAATCAAATATCTAATTTCCAGCAATTGTTGACTTGGCATTTAAAAAATTGAAACTTCTGACACCATTAAACTATATTATTTATCACGGCCATTTCTTTTCTGAATAAGAGCACATTTGGTATTGTATACTAGCTATGAAGGAGCACAGACATTGTTGCAGGATGTTATGTAATATATTTGAGTATTGTCATAGTTTTGTAGCGCAAGGATAGGTTACTAGAATAAACTTAATTTGCAATACTAATTATTTTATTTTTTTCTGCATCAAATTACATGCGCAGTACATTTCTCTTTAAAGTACAAGATTGCAGAAGTAACCACTAATTAATCTGTCCACTACATATTGCTGAAATAAACTAATCAGTACGTATGCCAACTATTCCTATAATAATAATGGTTGTCATAACAAATACCTAAAATAACGAACGCAGCTTTGTACTGGTATAAACTGCTTTGCATATGATTCCGATGCTCCAATCATTTAAATAAATTTTTTGGTTAACTCTCAACATATGTCCCCCATGTCTTTGTTTGAGAAAACTAGTCTCCAATTGCACTTATATAAGTAAAGTTCTTCCGAAAACATGGTAATTAACTAAATTAGAGAACAAGAATACAAATTTATATGAAGATGCTTCAACGGAGTCTGGAAGTGCATTTTTTCTGGTTCGGACGAGCATGATACTGACCAAAGGACAATTTATGTTGCTGTGGTTGTAGCACTTACATGCTGTTGTAATTTGTAATTATGGTTTACTTAATGCACAACTTGGCAGGCTCTGTCAAGACTTTCTTTTTTTAAAAGAAGATAAACTAAGGCAGTACTTATATTAATGGATTTTATTACCGTACCGATAAGTGATCCATTTCATCAACTTTATCTGTTGCAAATTGAACTCGAATTGTGGTATTTGAAGAAAAGGGGAGATAAAATATAATTTATTTTATTACTTAAGAGGAGTACAAAGCATTTTATTTTCCTCACTCACGCTCACGCCTCACACTCAGTGATTCACCTCTCTACACAAGCTCTACATCCTATTTATACTAATATATGTCGGTACTAAAGTTTCTAGATTTTACATATTTATTCTACCGACATTACTAATATATTTTGGTTGATTTCTCTAGAGATCGACTACATGATATGTACGTCTTCTAAATATGATAATTTACAAGTATATAAATTTCGAGGATAATCCACTTGCATTATAACCAGCTATATATCTTGAATATTCTAGAATTGATTAATGGGCTTGGGCCTTTAGATAGTAATTGGTCCTAATAATTTTAACACTCACCCTTAGCACCAATTTGATTCTCTCAAAATTTTAATTTACCGATCGATTTTTTTTATGATGTATACTCTCCCACTTAATATGAAACTCCGTGTTTAGAAATGTCGATTTAATGCCATGTTGATATGATTGTCACTTCTTATGAACTTCTAGCCTTCTCATCGGAACATGTCTCCCAATAGTTGATGTCAGATTTTTGTATGAAGTCTTTTGTCACCAATCTTATTTTGTAGTTTTTAACTTCATTGCGGGGATTTATCTGTCTTGTATATGCATTTATCACCAATGACTTCATGATTTTTTGATCAATTTACAAGCTTCTGAGTGTTGTTCTTCTCAATCATTTGCATTGTGTTCTTCATTCCATTTGTCCAATTTTCTTACTAAGCCTCTTCAAGACTTTGGGGTTCAACAAATGAAAAATTAGATGACTCATAAATTTAGGATAAAGATCTTACATATTTGAGGGATGACTCTAATATCGTAGACCCTTCTCTAGCTCTTCGACTAGCACTCGGGATTGAACCTAGACTTGAAGTAATGTTTGAACTTGACCTGTCTTGGCCTTGTATATCTCCTTTCTCTCGTGTGTTGATCACCTCATTTCTTAGTGCCAAATACAGAGCGTAACTTATGTGGAGTGGGAAGCTTCTAGGCTCATTTTGGTTTGCTTAACAATACTTCCTTTGCCTTTAGCTTGAACAATTGAGCCATTTCTCATACAAACCTTTGACTCATATGAAGTATCAATGTGTTGAAATAATTTTTGGTTCCCGGTCAAGTGACTTGTCTAAGTGCACGCATAGAAATAATTCGCGGTTCTCGGTCAGGTGAAATAATTCAAGAACTAGATATGGCCTTTCTCTTGATTGACTGAGTGGCATGCATAGAAAATGCTTCCATGACTCCCTTTTTCTTCTATGAAGTTAGCTTGCTCGCCGATTCTTGATGTGCACATTCTAGCTATGTGGCCGATCTTCTTGCATTTGTTGCATCTCTGTGTTCACCAACATTCAGATGTACTATAGTTTGATATTTTGTGTATATCGCACCATAAATTTGCACAAACTGCTTTTCTACATCTTGTCTCGGATTGCCATCTTCCTAGATATTTGGTTGACTCGTTGTCACATCCTGAGACAACTCGCCACGTGATGACACGTAAATCATGTGCACATCACATACATTATCAATAATAAATACTTATGCAATATTTAAAAGTCAAACAAAGTCTTTTAACACCACAAATAGTTCAAGTACATGAAATACATTCAACATGAGATCAGACAAACATGGCCAGCAAACTGATAATTTCCATGTTAGTCAATGTATTCACTTCTAAAGAGAGGATTTAAAGTTTAACTAAAGAAATTAAAGAGATACTTGAGCCGTCAACTCGTTGACTTCCTGATCCGCGTCCCTCCTATTCGTGCTCCTCATTGGCTTCATCATTTCCTGGAACCCACATAAAAGTGGAATGGGTGAGAGATTGAACAGTCTCACAGTACGGGATTTAGTTCTAGTCTTGGAGTTTGTCAAATCTACTTATTATTATAAATACGATATAAATATTATATCCTCACATGTTATGCAATATTTAAAACACACACACACTTCTTTAAATATCTTTTAAGTTTTATGTTAATCCATTTATTTTGCCAATCCAGTGGGAAATCCATCCAACACTGAAAGACAGCCACTCCGTTGGGAAATCCATCCAACAACGGAAGACTTCTCACTAGATGGGGAATCCACCCTACGCTAGATATTGGTCGTCTCACTAGACGGGGAATCCACCCTACGCTAGGTCTTGACCCGTGATGGGAAATCCAACCAACGCCACGTTGACGAGGGGTCTAGTCGAACCCAGACCCAATGTATACATTCCAACATGGATTCAACACATGTTGGCCCCATTCCTTTAGCATATCCATTACCTTTTACATTCGTCATTTAACACTACACGGTATCATGCTCACCACACCCTACTTACAAGTCTCATCATCGATATGAAATAATCCTATTGTAATTCTAAACAAGCCAAAGGGATCGTTCGATTCAACATGCACAATTCCAAAAAAATTAAATTAATAATATGCATACAAAACGGTAAGTATAATTTAACAAGGTCCAAGAAATCCGTACCTATTGTCTTGCTCATGGGGTTGTTCATTACTGACTCGATGCCGCTCCTTTACCACTCGGATCTAGGTTACGAAACATGATTTCTAAATTAGTATTATATATGTTTCTCATTGAACAAGTTATATTTAGCTTGGGAGTCATTGGTGAGTTACTCTTAGGATCTTCGGTAAACATTATCATTTAATAAACCAACGAATGCACCATCAGAATTTGGTGGCAACTCAAACCAATTGATGTTACTAAAAAACATAAGTATTAATCGGTTAATAATATTTACTATCAAACTCTACGTTATAAATGCAAATTAATTAAAGTAATTCAATATTTGTACAAATGAATAACTGATCCTGATAGTATCAGGATCGGTTTTATTACTAACAACCGATCCTAATAGTGCATATAATACTAAATTCAGACTAATTTTTGTCAGAGAGTCGTCTCTTTTCCTAGGTCTCGCCTCTCTTAAAGAGCGCAACAGCTATTTTGCCTTGCACTTATTCAGCTATCTCAGCTCTCTTTTCTCAGGTAGATTTGATCATCTCTTTTCTCTAATTTGATATTAATGGAACACCATTTATTGGCTATATATGATTCAGTTTTCATACCCTAAACCCTAAATCCTATACAAGTGAGTTATGATCCCCGGCCGTTCAAAATCTAAACCTTTTAAGTGTTGATCTAGCTCTTTTATTCGTTCCACAAGCTTTTAAGTTTGAATACCTCTTCTCATTTCAAGTTTTTCTTTAAATTTGGAGATTTGGATGCACATGCATATATATGTTATATATGCTATATGGAGTAAGGCTTGGGTGCTATGGATATATAGCATAGAGGGCCACCGTGCTACGGCTCACTATTCGAGTTTTTAAAATCCAAACGGTCAATCCGAACCGTTCATCTTGTTCTCCATATTAATATGTGTTTGGAGACCAAATTTTATATTTTTTGGAAATTTTTTACTAATTTATTAGCTAGGTAGAAAATCACTTGATCTAAAAAATTCTGCACCATTAAGATATTTGATTTTCGACCTATCTAAAAAAATAGTAAAAAAATTTCAAAAAATGTAAAATTTGGTCTCCAAACACATATTAATATGAAGAACAAGATGAACGGTTCAGATCGACCGTTTGGATTTTAAAAACTCGAATAGTGAGCCGTAGCATGGAGGCCCTCTATGCTATATATCCATATATAGCACCCAAGCCTTACTCAGGCTATATGTGTAATTTATGAGCAAATATATTATATATATGACCTACATATTATTTATATGTGGAGATTTTCTTTATAAGTTTGAATACGTACCTTTTCTTATTTCAAGATTTGCATGTACACGCTTTTGAGTTTGCTATATATATATATGTTATTTGAGCATTTTTTTTATTTCAACTTGTATATATGCATGATATATAGCATATATGTTATATATGTACATCTCTTAATTAGGTTCCGATTTTCCGATTTAATTATGTAGATTGAATATTATTGAGAGATTTGGTGCAGCGATCTTAATCTCACTCGATCCGGCATCCCAAAAAAAGTTGTAAGTACTACAACTTAACCTAGAACTCATGTTTAATTAGTTTTGTGCATTAATGTGTTTTTTTGGTAAGAGTGTACAACTAGAGTACGTACATAGATCAATGTATTTATATTAGCTTAGGTATGTAGCTAGAGTATTGTCTTACGAGCCACAATTGCATGATTAATGCCTTTAGGTTATGATACCCGTTCAAAATTAATCCATTAGGGATTAATTTTAAATAGTCCCCATTTTGGGACTGCTCTGTGAATACTTTGTCTCCTTTAGGATGTGGTCACATGTTAGTCGTGTTTTAGCATTTAAGAAAATTTCGGCAGCATTTCCCCTTAGTTCCCCGAGTATTCGGGGAACTAAGGGGAAATGTGTTAGTTTGTAATAATCTAGAAGTCAATAATACGATAATTTATCATAAAGCTTTGTTCATGAATTGGATGATTAATATCATTTTGTTGCCTTGAGTATTATTGCATTTATGGATCATTTCGAGTTCATGACTGAAATTGTGAAACTCCATAATATAGATGATATATACTCTTAAAAGGTCACTAACCAAGGTAATTAGCAGGAACACTAATTACCGCGAAAAGGTTAGTATGTGGATTAAAAGATGGTTAAGTTTTACAAACCACCTGACACGAGATGTCATTTTAATCACATAGATACATGTTCTAGGAACATGGAATTTGACAGACCCCAAATGAGACATTAAATAGAATTGTGTTCGTGTCATTAATGTTTCTCATTCAGTGTCACGTTCTAAAGTATGAGGTATTTATTGTTCCCACTAAGAAATATGTATGTGTGATTGCTATCTACCGCTGTCCGTAAAAAGCAGTCATAACGGTAGCATTCCCATATGTATAGCTTAGCTGAGGAAGTGATAGTCTACCAAAAGTACTATTTGTCCCTCGTATCTCTATACGAGCTATAGCATCACTGGGCCCCTTGATAGAGTTAGATTATCTGCTAGCGGTATAATTACAAGAGTAATTATATTTGATAATCTGCTCAAGATCAAGAAAAGATTCAGTTAGCAAGGATGACACACATCTACCTTGAAACTGATCTGATAGCTATGAGACAGAAGAACAGACACAAGTAAATTGTTTACTGGATCGTGATATTGTACAGTACAGCATCATCTGTGTAATTGGATGGTCATGATGTGTTGCTAGACGCCACCCATGATTATAGAAGTTAAAACAGTTTTAACTCTATTTACCAACATAACACAGATCCTATTGGGTCACACCATATAGGAGCTAATTGGAGAATCTTATTTTGATTGATTATAAATTGGTTATGATCAATGATAAGATGGTTATAATTAATTATACGTGTTATAATTAAATTATAAATGTTATGTAAAAATAACAAGCAAAAACACTGGTTAATTTATAAACGTGTGTGACACGTTGTATAAAAGTTAACCGGTTAATTTATAAATGTGCAGGACACATTGTATAAATTACCGAAGCAACAACCGCAAGAAAAATATATATAATTATTCAGAATAATTATACGAATATTATTTGTGTTCGGGCCGAGGGCATTCGGATCTTTTCAGATTCGTCCTTATTCGCATGACAAGTCATCGATCCTATCCAGATGACACGTCATCGATACCGAAACAAATAACCGCAAGAAAAATATATATATAGTTGTTCAGAATAATTATACGAATATTATTTGTCTTCGGACCGAGGGCATTCGGGTCTTTTTAGATTCGTGCTTATCCGCATGACGTGTCATTGATCCTATCCAGATGACATGTCATCAATCGTATCCACAAGGGCAAAATGGTCATTTCACACCTATGCCACCTTGCATGTGTAGAAACATGGAGAAGAGTGTGGAAGGGTGTGGAAGGGGTATTTTGGTCATTTCACATATAAAAGGATGAGGTGTCAATGGCATACCTTGTAAATAGGCATATGTTGAGGGGTATTTCGGTCTTTTGCGAACCTCCTCAAAAGCCTATAAATAGAGGGGTGCATGTAGAGAGAAAAATCACTAATTCACTTGTATCGTTTCGTGCAGAATCGAATCGGTATTTTCTCTCTTTCTCGGTTTCTCCCAAATAGTGTTTCGGTTGAGAAAAGAAAGTTATACGTAGTTGACGTATAATCTTGCGGGTTGTTGTGGAGTATATTTACGGGATTGATGAATAGTGTTTTACCGAATTTAGCGGTATGTCAGTTTTGCTCATTTGATGAAACTGAGTAACCGAAAATTCATGTTTACGGGTTTTTGTCTTTTCCCCGTGAATAGTGTTTTTGCAGAATTCCGCGGTTTACGGTATTTCTGGCAGAAGAAATTAACCGCTCTCTGGTTAGTCCTGGTGGATAACCGATAGAGGCATCAGACGTCTGATGCTCCGAGACGAGTCGATTCCTTCCGTGATGTAACTCTGCACGCTCGGTCTGCATTCCAACTGTGATTTGGAAACAAGGTATAAATATGTTATATTAATCTATTTAATTGGTAAGTAGATTAAAGTTTTAGAAATCAATCATGGAGTAGATCTGTAAAAGGATTAAATTGGGTTTTGATGCCAAAGGAATACTGAAGGTGGACCGCCTTGGAAAGTTTCCTGACATACCCCGTTTAATCCTGAGCTTATGTTGGCCGTAGAAATTTTTGTTCTACGGTCATTCCGCACCTTAAGCCTAAACGAGTTTTGGTTACCGCAAAACCCCAAAAGTGGTATCCGAAACCCAACAAAATGCTGCCGAAATTTTCTTAAATGCTAAAACACGACTAACATGTGGTCACTACTAAGACAAAGTATTCACAGAGTGGGATAGGATGGTAACCTGGCCCCATGTAAGCCCTATTGTGAACAGAATTGAGTACCCCAACCTTTTTCTTAATTAATTGGGTTTTATTATAATTGCAAATGGACCGAAGTTGGATGTACGAAGCATCACGTCTATCTGATGAATATAATACAGGTGTCGAGGAATTTATCAAAGTTGCTATGGAAGATATGGCGAGCAAGGGGAGTAAACTGATGTCGTGTCCTTGTCAGGATTGTAACAATGGTCAAAAAATTTCCTACCCGAACCAAGTGAGGAACCATTTAATCCGTCATGGATTCAAGCAAGGATATAAGTGTTGGTTATGTCACGGTGAGAGTTTGTCAACCGACATAGGTACTGGTATTGAGCATCAGGAATACCATATCGGTGATAACGACGGGAATAATCTCTGTGGGTTGGAAACCGACATAGACACTTGTACCCAGCATCAGGAATACCATACCGAAGAAAATGATGATATGGTGGTAGATAGATGTGATAATTTTGATCAAATGTTACGTGATTTAAAAGAGGATTTTGATAATGATAAGCAGTATTGTTTATTTGAGAATTTGTACGAAGATTCTAATAAGGAATTGTATCCTGGTTATTCGAAATTTTCAAAATTGAAAGGTGTATTAAAATTATATAACCTTAAAGCATCTAACGGTTGGAGTGATAGAAGTTTTACTGAGTTATTACAAATTTTGAAAGAAATGCTTCCGGATGGAAACGAGATACCACATAATATTTATGAAGCGAAGAAAATATTGTGCCCAGTGGATTTGAAAGTTCAAAGAATACACGCTTGTCCAAATAATTGTATATTATATCGAAATGAGTATGAAGACCTTCAGGAGTGTCCAAAATGTGGTGCATCGCGTTACAAACCAAAGCAGATTGCCAGTGATAAAAGTGATGATTGTAAACCGAATAAAGGACCTCCTGCAAAAGCATTGTGGTACCTCCCCGTAAAACCGAGATTCAAACGTTTGTTCTCAAATGCTAAAGATGCGAAATTAGTGCGTTGGCATGCCGAAAACTAGAAGAAATATGGGAAATTACGGCACCCCGCTGATTCTCCTCAGTGGAGAAATATTGACAGAGAGTTTCTCGAATTCGGACGTGACTCTAGAAATCTAAGGCTTGGGCTGAGTGCAGATGGAATAAATCCGCATAGTAGCATGAGCAGCAAACATAGCAGTTGGCCGGTTCTATTGTGCATTTATAATCTTCCACCTTGGTTATGTATGAAGCGCAAATACATCATGTTGACCTTGCTCATATCAGGACCCAAACAGCCCGGGAACGACATAGATGTGTATCTAGCGCCATTGATTGAGGATTTAAAAGAATTATGGCAACCCGGAGTGCAAATATTTGATGAATACAGCAAGGAGAAATTCACTTTATGGGCCATGCTTTTCTGCACCATTAATGATTTTTCGGCTTATGGAAATTTGTCGGGTTACAGTGTCAAAGGAGAGAAAGCGTGCCCTGTTTGCCTGGACGATACAGTCGATGTGTGGCTACCTAACTCCTCTAAGAACGTGTACATGGGTCATCGTAGATTTCTTCCTGCCAACCACGCACACCGAAAGAGAAAGAAAGAATTCAATGGAAAGACGGAGAATATCAGAGCAAATTATCCATTAACCGGTAAGCAAGTTTATTCGCGAGTGAAAGATTTAAAAGTTCAATTGGGTAAATTTAAAAAGAAGGTGGTGAGAAAGAAAAGGGCTCCGAAAATTAGTTGGAAGAAAAGGTCAATATTTTGGGATTTACCATACTGGCGGCACTTAGATGTTCGACACTGTATCGATGTCATGCATGTAGTTAAAAATGTGTGTGATAGCCTAGTTGGAACATTATTGAATATTCCGGGTAGGACTAAGGACGGTATCAATGCTCGGAAAGACATGCAATTCTTGAACATACGGTCAGATCTACAACCAATAGAGAAAGAAAGAGACAATGGAAAAACTTGTACATATTTAAAACCCGCAATGCATACGCTGTCAAAAGCAGAGAAAAAAAGCTTATTGGAATGCCTTCATAGTGTCAAAGTTTCATCTGGATATTCTTCGAATTTTAAAAAGCTAGTTTCACTGGAAGATTTAAAATTGACATGAATGAAGTCTCACGACTGTCATGTTTTAATGACACAGCTTTTTCCTGTTGCAATTCGGGGCATATTGCCAAAGTGTGTTAGGCAGACCATCATGAAGCTTTGCTTTTTGTTTAATGCCATCTGTTGCAAAGTAAATGATCTTGATACTCTAGATGCTCTGCACAAGGAGGTTGTTGTCACTCTTTGTCATCTTGAAATGTATTTTCCGCCGTCCTTTTTTGATATCATGGTTCATTTAATTGTTCACCTAATTAGAGAAATTAAGATGTGTGGACCTGTCTTCTTGCGGTACATGTATCCGTTCGAGAGATACATGGGCTTGTTAAAGTCTTATGTGAGGAATCGATATCGGCCTAAGGGAAGCATTGTAAGAGCTTATGCTGCCGAAGAGGTTATTGAATTTTGCACAAATTATATGGCCGATGTCAAAGCTATCGGCATCCCTAAATCTCGGCACGATGGTAGACTTCATGGGGTAGGCACAATAGGTGCAAAATTATTCGAGCCCGATAGGACAACGATGTCACTAGCACATTTCCATGTTTTGCAACACCTCACTGACGTTCATCCTTTTTGGGACGAGCATATGACTCTCTTGCGGCAACAGAATCCCAAGAAATCCGACAAGTGGTTAATCGATGAACACAATAAAAAGTTTGAAGGATGGTTTACACGTAGAGTAATGCAAGCTCCAGAGGGAGAAAACATTAAAGAAACTGTTAAATTGTTGGCGCTCAGTCCAGTCCATGTCGTTAGGACCTTCCAAGGATATGACATCAACGGGTACACATTTTACACAAGAAATCAAGATTCAAAGAATACCGTGCAAAACAGTGGAGTGACGTTAGTAGCCGTTTCAAGTGATTTGTCAGATTCTAAAGGTGTCGGACCATCGCATGCATCAATGTCATATTACGGGTTTGTTGAAGAAATTTGGGAGGTAGATTACAGAAAATTTAACATCCCGTTATTTATGTGTAAATGGGTCGATAACCGTATGGGGGTTAAAGTCGACGAAGATGGTTTCATTTTGGTGGATTTCAGTAAGGCTGGATACAAGAATGATCCATTTATACTTGCAAGACAAGCCACGCAAGTGTTTTACGTAACTGATCCGGCCGATCGTTCAAGACATATTGTCCTCTCTAGTAAAAGACGTATAATCGGTATTGATAATGTGGAAGACAAAGAAGCGTACGATCATTTTGATGAGATACCACCGTTTTCCACTGGCATGGCATCTTTACCAACCGGTGAGGATAACGAAACAAGTCACACGCGCAACGATCATAATGAAGGAGAATGGATTGAAGAAGTTCCTACTGGCAACAATCCCTAGAAACTTATTGGTATGTCCAAATATAAAAATATAAAAAGCTTTACGCATTAATATTCTTTAATATTGATGACTTAAGAAATTTTTCTTTTTTTTCAGGATGCATTGAAACAGTAGACAATGAGAAGCATGCAAGTTAATTTTCAATTTATGTAACTTATTTCTTTTCATGTTATATGTAAATTTATTAGCTTATTTTCTAATTTTTATTGTCTTTTTTATTTTATTATTTTATTTCATCCTATAATTTATTTTTAAGTTATTAAATATAAGAATTAGTTATTTTCTAAAACAACTTGTAAGATTATATACTAATACAATTTACTAAAATAATTTATCAAGTATCATACACATACATATTTTTAAAAAAATTATTAAAAAATACATAAGAATTTATTTTAAAAATCTTAATAATTTAATCATTTATATGTATCTTACCTTTAGAAAATTTATAAGGAATTTTATTTCATAAATAAAAATAATTTTTTTTCATAAGAAATGTTATTTACAAAATTTGTAAAAAAATTTACATTTTAATCTGTAATTTACATTTACAAAATTGGTAAGAAATTTTATTTCGTAAATAAAAATAAACTTTTTCATATGAAATGTTATCTACAAAATTTATAAAAAAAAAAAACAATCAGGATCGGTTTTCAACATTAAAACCGATCCAGATAGTTATCTGGATCGGTTTTGTCCTAAAAACCGATCCTGATTGTTTATTTTTTTACAAAATTATATATGTATTGTCTAAAAATAAAATACCTCTTTTTATTTTGTTGAATATTATTTTAATCTGTTATTCTAATTAAAACCCTTCAACTAAATTGCGTGTGAGAAAATATTTGTCAAATTATATAATCATTGAATTTATTTCAACTTTATTTATAAATTTTATTGGGAACCTTAACATTTTAATTATTCTTATGTAATTTACATTTACAAAATTGATAAGAAATTTTATTTCATAAATAAAAATAAATTTTTTCATATGAAATGTTATCTACAAAATTTATAAAAAAAAATAAACAATCAGGATCGGTTTTCAACATTAAATGGGAATCTCGTATAGTGGCCATGGGGACAATTCATGTTCCAGTTGTACCCGGTGGAACAATTCACAACAGGCCGATGTCGCCCGACCATGCAAGAGTAACGGTGCATGGTGTTAAAGATGCGGACTTCCTAGAGCTTCCCTTACCTGTATCAAATGGTGAGCAGTTAACCCTTGCATCGGTCCTTGGCAGTTTCACTGCATGGCCGATGTCCATGATAGTGGTCGATTCAGATCTAGATGAGGTATATTATTACTAACTTCTTATACTTCTTAATTTGCATCTATATATATGACATAGTTATAATTGATTATGGATTTTATTTCAATTTATTACTAAACTTTGAAGGAACTACGCAAAGAGGTACAGGTTCCTGTAGGTGAGAAAGCAACGAGTCACTGCAAGGCGTTTGATCAAATCAATTTTGACAAGCTGGGACGAACATTCAAGCATTTGCGTGATCTGTTTTCGGAGCTACATGGAAGTCCATTCACAATTGATTCGCCACTTGATCTTTTCTGTTCACCAGACCCGATATCCGTTTATGCAGATGATTATGCGACCTTGCTCGCACCGTCGGAGTGGCTCACTGTACCAGTAATTCAGATCTGGATGCTGTAAGTTAATATTTATAATAATTACATAATTTAGTACTTTTAATTCTAATTTCACAAAATTAAGAACACATGTATCCCTTTTTTCTATTTTAGGTATTGGCACAAATTTATCAAGGAGGAGTTTCCCGATGAGCATGTTGGTTTCATGGACCCCGAGAGAACAAATGCCAACATGCTGAATGATGACCGAGGAGGTGTTCTTCAATACATAGGGGAAGCACTCAAAGCAAATCGGGACAAGAGATTGATTTTTATACCTTATCATCAGATGTACGTTAGTGTTATATATATTCTAATTTCATTATTTTTTTTCTATTCATATAAATTATAGAATATGACATGCTACAAACCTAACATGCAGAAATCATTGGATATTGGTTGTGCTTATGCCAAGAGAAAGTGCATTGTATGTGTACGATTCTGACAAGAAGAGTAAAAAAATGATAATGATCACTGCTGCGGTCGAGGAGTAAGTGCCTTCTGAAATTTTACGCTTGTCTAGAATGCATTAGATTTTTTTATCATTTTTAATATCTCTCGTAAGTACTGATTGTTCAATGTGTTCATATTTCAACAGTATCTTCGTCAGGGTAATGGAGACTTCTTTAAAGATTCATAACGATTGCAAGGTAATAGTTCCTATTGAGATATATGATTATAGGGACCTAGATGCAAAAAAAAAAAGTTAACATCTAGACATAAAAGCCAGTTGAATGCTCATTACCATATACATTTTAATATTTTCAAACTTGTTATATAGTGCCCACAACAACCTGCTTGCTGGGAATGTGCATATTATGTCATGTTGCTCGTGGAAGACATAATAAACGAACACATGGATTCTTTTCCAAACTTAAAGGTATGCATTTATATACTTTCAAAAAGTAATTAAATATTAATTGTTGCTTCAAATATAAATAATTGTGCATGCTCTTTCATCTTTTAAAAAATGCAAACCATTCCCACTAAACATACTGTGCAACGCTTGAGCAACTTACGAAAAATGTGGGTTCAATATTTTCTAAATGAGGTAAAGTCGACAAGAAGTACAACAATAATTTAGGATGTATTGTGTAATTTTAATTTGCATGAACATGAATTGTTTGTAATAATTTAGGATGTGTATGATGTTTAACTTACGATGTGTATGATGTTTAACTTAGGATGTGTATGTTTGTATGCATATCTATTTCAATATTTCTATTTGATTTGTATCTGTAGCATATTAGGCCAGTATATATATATGGAATCTGGCCTATTAAATTAAATTTTATATTTTAGAATCAACAAAACATCAGGATCGGTTCTGTTTAAGAAACCGATCTAGAAAACTAATTAAAAATAAAAAAATATATAAAATTATATCAAGATCGGTTCTATATACAAAACCGATCCAGATACTACTATCTGGATCGATTTTATACACAAAACCGATCCAGATAGTAGTATCTAGATTGGTTTTTATACAAAACCGATCTAGATACTACTATCTGGATCGGTTTTGTGTATAAAACCGATCCAGATACTACTATCTGGATCGGTTTTATTTACAAAACCGATCTTGATATAAGTTTGGGAATTTTTGTATTATTATATTTTGAACTATCAAGATTGGTTTTTATGTATAACTGATCTTGATATGGTGTTATCTGGATCGGTTCTGATATATAACTGATCTAGATAATACTTATTAAGATTGGTTGGTTAAAAAATATGAAACCGATCCTAATAATATCAGTATCGCCTTCATCAAGATCGGTTATATTCCGATACTAATAAACTTATATAACCGATCTTGATTGCTTATTTTCCACTAGTGCACACTCTCTGATTCACCTCTCTACACAAGCTCTACATCCTATTTATATTAATATACATTGGTACTAAAGTTTCTAGATTTTACATATTCTACCGACATTACTAGCATATGTGATCAGTTGATTTCTCTAGAGAGTACATGATATGTAGATGTCTTCTAAATATGATAAGCTACAAGAGTATAGAACTTTTTAGGATAATGCAGTTGCATTATATAAGGGGATATATATCTTGAATACTGTAGAATTGATTATGGTAGAAACTTAATAAAACCTTATATCAACTATTTAAAAGAAAACTATTATGATAGAAATTTAATAGGAGTATCAAAGACAATGAAATAATGTCTTGTCTTATTGCAGTTTTTATTTTACTTTTATTGTCACACTAATATTTTGGGAGCTAACCACGCAATTCATAGAAACTTTTATGTTTTTTATACTAAATATAGTAATCATCACCTTCACATGCCTAAGATTTATTTTTCATAAAAAAAATTTGAAAACTTCAGCTCATGTCGGAAGGAAAAATACTTTATTTCATTATCATACTTTACTATCTCCTTAGATTTTCCGTAAAAATGCCGTAAAGATATCGATAAAAAGTATTTATGGTAGAATATATCAACAAAATGCATTTGGTTTTTTTTGAAGAATTGGCAGCGACTGCCAATTTGATTTATTGAATAAAGTATAGTACTTACAGCATCCTCCAAGAGGACAGTGAATCTTGATTTAATTGATCCACCCCCACCCCTCAATAATTAAACTATACAGTCAACCACAGTGCCTAGCCCACATCCTTCCCACTTCTATTGCTTTTACAAAATGCATTTGTGATGCTAGAAGTTGACATTTAAATTTCATAGACAATTTTTTTACTATTTATAGCAAAGTTCATTCAATTTATTCAATATATGCAAGAATGACTTAGCTTATTCAATTCAACTCTCACAATAGCAATGTCACCATAAATAAAAGTGGGAGCACTTTTTTTTGCGTTAGAATTTCCATTTTTAGTGCATAGAGAATTTGTTTCTCATTTTTTTTAATTTTCCCCTCCTAAATAGCTATTTGTCTGCTAACTGCTAAGTATGGGTACATCAAATTTATGGACACACCAGTACAAATTTCTTGATTGAAAAACTAGGTTTGGACACGGTTTTGCAACCATGGCTTAGTGCATAGAGAATTTGTTTCTCATTTTTTTCACAAAACATTCATTTCATACATGGTTTTTTAAATTAAAACCGTATATGAATATATCAATCATACACGGTTTTTAATTGAAAAACCCTTGTATTTGCAAAATTTATAAATATATATATAATTACCCAAGATCTAATTTCTAACCAAATTTACAAATATATAAAAAACACAAAATTGCAAAACATTATGAATTTAAACATAACACATATGAAAAACACTATATTTACCAATATAAACAACATTAGAATTACATTGCACAAATTATTACATGAATAACATTAATTCTAACTAAAAAAATAAAAAACTGCATCTGAGAATTTATTCATTTACATCAATAATAGCGAAGAAAAATTATGGTAGAAACAAATAAAAAAACTAGAAAGGAATAAACTTAACTAGAAACTTGAAATCAAGTTTTGAGAACCTTTCATTTATTTTTAGTTCCCCAATGAAACACAAGTTCTCCTCGCAAGTTTTATGTATTGAGGTTAACCACTGAAATTGAACACTCAGGCGAAAAGTTACGCCCATTTGAAGTTTCTTCATCAAGGTAAAGATATCATCTCCCTTATCTTACCCCTCACCCTATTCTCGTCTGTCTAGAAGAGGTTCCTTATAGGAATACATGTACAAGGAAGAGGTGATTTACAAATGATACAAATGCCTTACAAAAGATAGATAGAGATGCATCATAACAAGGCGTCGATTTTTTTTTTTGGAAAAATTTCTAGTGTACCCATCAAAATTTTCAAAATAGCCAATTTCCTCATCAAAACATTAAAATATCTTATTTCCCCATTCAAAATTGAAATTATTTCTTATTTCTCCATGTCTTGATTAAATTTCAAAATTTACACTGAATTTATATTATAATTTTATTTTAAAGGTAAAATGTCTATTCTACCCCTCATTTCTTCTTCTTCTTCAACCCATCTTTCATAATATTGCTCTTAAGCTGAAAATGGTGGTTTGAAGAGAAAAAACGAAGAGAACTTCAAAGTTATAACTAAATAAATTAAAATATATTTTTTTCTAAACAAATTAACAAATTGTCAGAGCCTTAATAACAACCGTCTCCGAACAAAGTCTCGAATCCAATTCCAATCCAGAAATAGCTGGCTGTTTGAATGAAGAGAAAGACTGACTTTGAAATTAAATAAAGAGTCTTTTATTCCCAACTTTGTAAACTAACTTCCTTGCTCTCTAGTAAATCAAGTTTAATACCCGAAAGAGCACTCAATTGACCCCAGAGCTTCTTCCCTCTCTCTGTTATCTCCCATTTCATACTTTGAACTCTAAATCAATCACGTTAATTTTTTTTTTTTTTTTATTTCTCTCCCACTTCGAATTCAATGCCCCAAATTGAATATATTCTCATATTAGGTAATTCTTTACATGATTGTTAATTTCTTTTCCAAAATACTACTCTTTTAATTAGGTGTGCCTCGAATATTACTCTTTTACTTTGCTTGTATCATTTTTTTACTACTTGTAGATTTGACTGGTCGTTGTATGTTTGAATCATATCACCAGCTAATCAAAAGTTAATTTATTTAGAAAAAGCATGCGTTAGTTTATTTAGTTATAAATTCGAAGTTCTCTTTAAACATTATAAAAGATGGGGTGAAGAGGGAGAAAGAAGAGGGGCAAAATAGATATTTGACCTTTAAAATAAAATTATAATATAAATTCAGCTTAAATTTTCAAATTTAATCAAAATATGGGGAAATAAGAAATGATTTCAACTTTGAATGGAGAAATAAGATATTTTAATGTTTAATTTGATGGGTAAATTGGCTATTATAAAAGTTTTAACAGGTACACTATAGAAATTTTTCCTTTTTTTTTCATCACACAGATGGTATCGTACATAATTACAAGCAAAATATTTTCCAAAAAATCTGGCTGAACTATTATAGAGAAATACATTTACTAGATTTTGTCCGATAAATACTGCCGAACATTAATTCAAACGTACAGTTGGTAGAAAGAAAATCGGGTATGATTACAAGCAACATATTTTCCAAAAAAATCTGCGGGGAATTGATTTGATTGTTTCAGATAAAGAAAATGTGTACAATTGTTGGAGGCCATTTATATACGATTAAGTTAATCACAACCGGATACAATTGTTTCTATTCATACATGGTTGCTTAATAAAGAGTCATATATGAATGTTGGAGTACATTTATAGACAATTATATCTCTATTATATTATTAAGCACGTTGGGTGTCCGATCCGCCAATAACTAAGATTGAAAGATGAAACTTCGAATTTGATCTCAGCCCTCCAATTACATAATTTTTTTTTCATTAAATGCATATGTTTTATGTATATAAGTCTAAATTTAGTTGAAAACATACTCACCACATGTGTTGGCACACGATACATTACAATTAAAATTGAATATACTCTGAATTTTAGCGATATATTTATTCGTTTTCTTATTTCTTTATTTTTATATTTCTCGTCTTCAATTGAGAAGACTCCACCTTCCATTTTCTTATTTTTTTTGTTTCCTTACTTCTTCTTTGTTTTTATATGGATCACAATGTAAATCATTTTTTTTTCTTATTTCTCTTTCTTTGTTTCTATACATGTTGTGGGCAATTTAGAATATGTTTCCAATATATAATATATCAATATGTGTGTGTATATATATTCTAAATTGGAAATAAAGAAGAAGAATAATATATATTGGAACGTGTGTGTGAATATATATTTCTTTTATAATATGTGTGTATATATAGATATCCTATACATACGCACGATAACGCTTTTTATTTATGTTTTTGATATCATATTATATGTCGATATTGAATTGTTGTATGATATTTGATATTAGATTCGAATCGAGTTATTATTTAATATCATTGGTAATTAAAAATAAAGAATCATCACATCATCAAATTGTTATCAGAGATCACAATTAAAGTTAATTAAGAATACATAATCATATAAATTTTCTATTAACATATGTCTTAATTTTTGGATAATTATTATTTTCATTGATATTTTTTTTCTTATAATATATCTCCGTTGCAATGAACGGGTATGATACTAGTTTTAATTAATTATGTATGAATGTTGGGGCTTATTTATCTCTATTTCATATGAAATGGGATATTAAGAGAGATGGGTAAATTGGAATTAATATAAGAAAGTTTTTCTCTCTTCCCAATAATGAAATCATTGCTCTCTAAATAGTTCCCCATAACAGTTTTTGGAAAAGGGGCCATGGCTAGCTTTTAAAATATTTTCTGTCAATTTATTATAAGATTTGAAATCCTGATCAAAACGCAGGTCATTAATTTGCCCCAGATAATGCCAACCAAATGATTTTTTTTGACACCTGTATGTAGCAAATATTCATGTCCTCTGTCAATATAAATATTTATGAGAATAAAAATTGTTGCATTCATTCAATCTAACCAAGATTCAGAATATCGTAAAATTTAAAAACCTTCTAAAATGACAAAAACTATTAGCATATATACACATATATACACAAACATTCAAGATGTCGATACATCAGCAAATATTATCCTTATCCTTGTTTTCAATGACGACGTTAGTTTTTTTCACCATGCTTTTATGTCTATCGTGTTGTATGTCAATCAGAGGACAAGATCTATCAAAGCATCTCGTTGTTGAAAATGACTCTAAGGTAACCTGAATATATATATTTTATTTTATTTTGAGATCCGAAGATGGGGGCATCTGATAGGTATCGGACCAAATTTGGTCCGACGTCCAATTGGAGTTGTTCAATCCACTTTAAGATTCGTGACAACCGCTTAAATATTGGTGCTCATCAAGCACGCATGACTCTTAATGTGAATTGAAGAGTTTCTACTGGGTAACCGACCAAATTTGGTTTGCCAAATGAACCCATTTTCGTCCTCCTAATAATTAAATTTATCCCCCTAATAATATTTGTTTGAAAAGAAAAGTGAAAAAGTCAAAGTATTCAATGAAGTTTGCAAGTTTTGTATAGTACGCGTATGCTTAATAATCAATAAAAGTTTGGCCAAAAGTCTCCTCTACTAATTTTCTCGGGTGTAGGTATGCATCATCTTCATGAAACAAAGAAAAAAAACGAAGAAGTTCCAGACCCGATTTTAGTAATTTGGTCTCAATTAATTATGGTTTATTACAGGTCCCCTCCGTCAGGTTTACTAATATATAGGATCTTGTGGATTTATTACAGTATTCATGGAATTATTATGTTTCTAATCTTGAAATTTTATAAAAAAATATATAAAAGTAAAGCTCCTTATCCTACAGATTGGTTTTGCCAGAGGCCCACAAGCAATCAAATCAGAAGGAAATTCATCCAGTGGCGGTTCAAGTAAAGAAGAACAACAGACTGACTACCAAATAGTCCATGTATTCAATCTCCATTTCAGACTTATCAATGAAATATTGTTCTCAGGTAATAATATATATATAGATATATACTGATTCTGATTGAATGTTTCTTGGACTTGTTAGAATGCAGGTTACCAGAGCCATGATGGTACACTATGGCATGGAGTAAGAGCACTGATTACTGTATGGAACATATCAAATGTGCAACCTCTTTCAAGCAGCGGGGCTTACATAGCAGCAATTAACAAAGCAGCAGGGCAAGAACTTATCGCAGCTGGATTTCACGTATGTCATTGCATATATTCTACGTCTTTATTTAGATTACCATCCATCAAGAAAATGACGTCAGACAGTGTATGCAAATTATAGCAATAAGGTAGTTGTATTTTAACATGGTCAGGGGTGGATTTATGTATAAATCAGGGATGCGCGCTAAGCCATCCTATGATTTTAAAATTCTTAATTATGTATATTAAATTTTAGTTAAAATTTTCAGTTTTTTAAACTTTTATATAGTTTAGCACCCCTCATAAAGTAACAAATTTTTGTTGGTAGTCTAGTGATTTGAGTTGTAGTTATTATGTGTCAGATCATAGGTTCAATTCGTACTAGCCATATGTTTTATTGTTTTTTTTCATATATTACATTTTATATATTTGCCCCCTCTATTTAAATTTTCTAGTTCTGCCCTTGAACATGTTATTGTCATCCTATAAAAATATGAAGGTCAATAAGTATTATACTACCTTTCTCTGCAACAAACAAACATGAGTTTATCATATATAAAAACTATATTTATAAATCAAATATACATGTTTATTAAGATATAACAAAAACAGAAAACTAAATTTGTAACACTCAACAACAAAACAAGACGAAAAGCTAAAATAATTCAAACCAATTATACAAGTATGATATCCTAGTTCTAAAATTTAGCAAAGCCAATGGCTATGAAGTAATAATGTTCATTTGATTTGTTACTGCATATTAACTTTGAATAAAAAATTTGGCAGGTAAATCCTAGTCTTTATAATGATAATAAGGTGCATTTCTTCACATACTGGACTGTAAGTATTCCAAAAGTTCTTCTCTTTATTTAAAATTTATTGGATGTTCTCATCTCATCTTTCAACCAGTTAAAACTCTGGAAAAAAGAGAATATTAGGCAAATTAATTGTTTTGTAATAGCTCAAGCGATGGGCTCTCAATTTAATGTGAATCAATTTCCCATGGGATCGCATTGGTACTTTATTAAGTCTAGTTCCTCAATTTAATATGGAATACATAACCAATCTCTATTGCAGACTACACGTGACTACTCGACAGGCTGCTACAATAAAGCTTGCCCAGGTTTCGTACAAGCTGATGGTTCCGATCTTTATCCGGGAGAACCCTTTAAACCTCCATTATCAACTTATGATGGGGAACAGAGAGCGATTATAATTAGGATAAAAAAGGTTCTTAGTGCTATTTCTTAAACAAAAAAAATATTTAAACACATGCATTTTTGCATAATCGGCTATGTCACTATCTGCCATGTATAGTATCTATAATTAACAGAAAGTTTCAATAGCACTATATATTAAGATTGTTCCAACTCATATCTTGCATAGTTTGCATTGCAGTGATTTAGGATAATTCCTGTAATTAATTTTAATTATATAGTTTAAAAACTATTCTTCCCTTGATTCAAGGAAAGTAATTGCATGAGTAATATCACTGGAAATAGAAATTTCGTAGAACTTTAGTAAAGTACAATAATCTGTATGAACTTCATCATGTGTAGGATGAACATACAGGAGACTGGTCATTGTACACAGAAGATCTTAGTGGCAAGGTGGTATTGCTTGGGTGGTGGCCAGGGAAACTCTTCAAGTATTTGTCGGAAAAAGCTGAGATAATTCAATGGACAGGATTTGCTAGCCACTACTCCAATGAGACTAGTCCTTCCATGGGCAGTGGGCATCTCTCCATAGAGCTAGAGGGTAAAGCAGCTTCTTTCAATGATTGCATTGGGTTCGATCAATTTGGTGAAGTTTATGAGGAAAAATATGATCCTGTGAAGTACTATATAGACAGACCAGATTGTTATGATGTCTCTGAATGGTATGAGAGTAAGCAAGAGGCAGGGCGCCACTTTTTTTATGGAGGACCAGGCGGCTGCTCTGTACAAAAATAAGAAGGCAGTTTGAACAAAGTGTAAACAATGGAATTAATGAATAAGTTCAAAATATGTCATGTGGTGGATTTCATTTGGATCTTAATCCAACGTTGAGCATATATGTAATATGATTATGAATTGTTTTTTTTTTTTTTGAGGAAAATTATTATGAATTGTTTATTGTCATATATATTTGTCATAATTAAAGTGATCTAATATGAAATTAAGACATTAGACAATCTATATATTAAATAGAATGTGGTTCATAAATGTGTAGAAACAATTTAGGCAAAGATCAAATTATTGATGGACTAATTCTAAGATTTGCAAATACAGAAAACTGATTTCAGAACCCTGAGTGCGGATGCACTGAGCCCCAGTGCAGACGCACTCAGTACTTAGCCAATTTTTTGAAACTTTAGAACAACACAGGAAGAAGTCCAAACCTAGTGCGGACACACATATAGGAATTGGATGATTTTCTGAAGTTCAATGCAGAAAAGTCTAAGCCTAATATGAAAGCATTAGAGCCCAGTGCAAACACACTTAGGACTTAGGTAAAATTCAGGGCTGAAACAAAAGCAGTTATTTGGATGTGTCTCAACCCAGTCCGGACGTACTAAGTCCTAGTCCGGCCCAATGCAAATGAACTCACACTACCAGATGTGTAATCCTATATAAGGATGGATTCCTAAGGCACAAGATAACCAACTCAACTCAGAATTCTAAAAGCGGTTATTTTTATACATAATTTTGAGAGTCTTCTTCTTTCTTCCACTATCAAAGAATTGAGAGGAGAAATCTATTAGAAAATTGGAGATGATTTCTCAAGAGCGAATCTTGTTGCTTTGAAAGACTTAATCCACGATTCAATCAAAAGGGTGAGAGAAAAATCTTGGCATCAAAAGTCTTATCTCATGCTCACGAAGATGGTTGTTGCTCCACCATAGGCTTTGGATATTTCATGAAAAACAGCATGGAATCAGGTATTGTATTCCGCACTAAAGATTATGTTTTGAGTATCTTTAGCATATATATAATAGTTCTTAGGTTAAGATGGGAACTATTTTTTCTGCCCTAGAGTGTAAGTGTTTCACTCTATGTTACATGGATACAGATAAGGCGATATGATAATTTTAAAAAAATACGGATACGATACATCTATTATATATATTTTATTAATTTAATTTTATAAATATTAAATATGTGTACAATAAATAAGTGAAGTATATATCATATATGAAAAGATACTATATTCACACAAAAAGAATGAGTTGGCGTAGTGGAAACATGGTATGGCGCTGAACTTCATAAGTACAGTTTGATTCCTGCAGCGGCCAAATTATAGATTTTAAATTTCGGTTCTTACGCGGTACATGAAGTCGCAGGAGCATGGAGTAGTCGCGGTGCACGGGCATCTGGGATGCGTGTCGCACAGCTTTAGCGCGGTGCACAGGCGCGTATCAGATCCGTGTCCAGACAGAGAGAGCCGTATCAGTTCATTTCAACAAGTATCGGTGACTAGGGGTGCACAAAAAGCTCGTGACTCGAAACTCAGTTCGGATTTAACTCACTATAACTCGAGTCGAAATTGTCTCGAGTTTACTGACTCGGTTGATTTATGAGTCGATTCCAAGTTAACTTCAACTCAATTCGGAATCAACTCTGTTGGACTCATCACACTAAACCCTAATTTATATATTTTCAATTTTTGAGTGCCCCCTAAACCTTATACCTTCTTTATTATACTTTTTTTTTGGTAATTTTGTTTGATAATTTGATAATTATGTAATGTTTTGTTAAATATCGTAATACTTGATAATTTGATAAACTATGTACAATTTCTTTTATTTTGTTAATTTATTAGACTATGTACTGTTTTGTTAGACTTTATAGGTTTGGTAATTTTTAATTATATACTATTTTGGTATCTTCGTAATTTTAATAATGTGTTAGCCATTATCTCATTATGTATTGCCTTTAATTATATATTATTTTGGTAACCTATGTAATATTTATTTTGTTAGAATTAAATTAGACCGCCTCACTATGTACTACATTATGAGTCACGAGTCAACTCGCTTCGATTCGAGTTGCTTGCAAGTTGATTCCAAATCGGAGTTTTTGACTCGGAACTGGATTAGCGACTCAAACTCAACTCGGCTCATATGTAGCCCTACCGTGGGACCGTATCAGTGCATTAAGGATACACCACGTCAGTCGATACGCCAGCTAGTGTATCTGATAGGTATCATGGCCGTATAGGGCACGTATCAATATCTAATACATGTCCGATATGGATAGGGACCCTATATTAGAGTATCCGGATAACATAAGTTTGACCCCTAGATGGGATGTAAGTGTTTGATCTCTAGATAAGCCGTAATTATTTGATTTTTATGATTCCCAACAAATATAACATAGAAATAAATATTGCACCGTTGTTATTCAAACTATATCATGTGATGATGACCGAATATATCATACACCAAACTTCTTATGAATGATTATAGATGCTATCAAAAATTTATATCAACAATATTTTTGACTTGGCATTATAGATTTAAATTTCTCAAACCTTGAACCTATTATGCACGTAGCGGAGGGGTAGCACGTGGCAACCGTGGAAGAAGGAGATGACAGCTTGCAAAATTTCGAACGAATTTGAGAAGCGAAGAGTAAATTCAATTGAGGCGACATCAGCAAATGTCATATGAACACATTTTGAGAGAAGAATTTAGATGTCTGGGAGAAAGAGCAAGAGAGGACAGGTGGTGAGCGAAAGCGATGCCAATGTTGTTTTCCGATGCACTCGTCAAGGCCACACCGCAGCCACCTGTCACCACCCAATAAAGTGTGGTAGGTGCTGGAAGGAAGGTCACCCCGGCACAAGATGTCTAGCCAGAAACCAAAGACAACAACCCAAGCAGCAACCACCTAAACAGCAACCGCCTCAGGCTCCAACCAGCACTCACCCTAAAAGAACCACTGAACCACATTTTGATGAGCTCCTGACAGGTCCATACCCTTCGACTTTACCACCCATGCCCCCAACCAGAATAGAAAAGATGACATGCTATGTTGACCGAGATGAAGCATATTATCAAGAAATGGAAGCTTTACAACGGGCGGTGGTAGTATGCACAGATGGATTAGAGGTGCAAACTTCCATCGAGAAGCTACTGGAGGTAATTGTTGGAATTTATTTTATGCAGAACCGTTTACATAATATAAATCCTAAATTGCCATGATCCTCTAGTAAACCCTAATCTGAAATTTAAAGTTACCTTGATCGGTAGCCATGGTCTTCCAGGAATGCACGATCACCGTTGATCACCGGAAGCCCTTAGAATTCCAAGTAATCCCTCTCAAGTCCGATGGAGAGATCGAGAGAGGCGGCAGCGACAACGTTCTCTTTCACACAAAGAGAGATACCCAATACCCGATTCAAGTTCTGAACTTAAACTCCTCTTCTTAATCACTCTATATTAATCTCTTTTCAGTTTTCTTTAGAGAGAGAGTAGAGAGAGAAAGACAGAGACGTGATGTATTTTCCAATTAAAAGGATACGGACTCCATTTGAAAAAACCATATATCTCAGGAGTAACTAGGCCCTTTTAATTGATATCAACATTCATCAGGCACCTCTTCCTTTTTATTTATTTATTTAATTAATTAATTAATTAATTAATTAATTAATTAATTAATTAAATCTTATTGGATCCTTAGTGGGTCTGAATTCAGAACTTGCCTTATTGGATATTTCCTTATTATCAGAACATTGTCATATTTGATTGTGTTCCCCAGGGACCAATAGCATAATTGTATTATTACCAAACTTTATATAATTTAGACCATCACTAAATCATAAAGTTATTAATACGCGTTCTACACATTAAAGGCCCCACTTCTCATGACACATATTGAACCTGATAAATAATACTTAATTTGATCACTTCATAACGGGTCTAATTTTGACAGTCTATTATTCAATATATATTTATATTACATATAAGCCCACATATGTTGTAATTAATTAAAATTAATTCCAACAATCTCCCACTTGGGCTATATGTATAACCGAATAATATATATTGATAAAACCGAATTGAGTACTCAAACTGTGTTGTCATAGCCTTTTGTGTCATCAACCAATTCCGTCCATCAATCATATTCACAAGGACTTAAGCAGTATTCGTCTCATGAATCGAAACTAAACCAACATAAATCACAGTGTAAACATAACCGAATGACATGAATCATGAAGGGGATGTGTAGTTTGGAAATTACATGCAATGTGATCCACATGCCTATCTCCAATTTGGTCACTTTATCTTAATCTGATTTTGAGGTCAATCATAAATTCAGAGCGCATAATAAACTGAATTACTGAAAACTGAATAACTGAAGTCTGAATAACTGCATGATACATACAAATAACAGAATATCATATAAAAGTTAACTGCATGATATCTGTAAAAGTATATCATATAAAACATAAAACATGATACATAAAATGCAAACTCCCACTAAATCTGACAATCCTCTTTAACATAGATACCCATATGAGCGACATGCTCGTGAAACTGTTTGGGTACTAATCCCTTAGTCAGTGGATCTGCCAGCATAGAAGCTGTACCAATATGCTCAATACTAATAAGTCCAAACTGTTTGGGTACTAATCCCTTAGTCAGTGGATCTGCCAGCATAGAAGCTGTATCAATATGCTCAATACTAATAAGTCCACTCTGAACTCTTTCCTTTACAACAAGAAACTTAATGTCGATATGTTTGGATTTCGACGAGCTTCTGTTGTTGTTGGAATATAGTACTGCTGAATTATTGTCACAATATATCTTGAGTGGTAACTTAATAGTATCCACAATACGTAGCCCAGTGACAAAATTCCTTAGCCATATTCCATGGTTCGATGCCTCGAAACACGCAATGAATTCGGCTGCCATGGTGGAAGAAGCAATCATAGTCTGCTTTGCACTCCTCCAAGAAATAGCTCCTCCAGCCAACATAAAAATATAACCAGATGTTGACTTCATGCTATCCACACAGCCCGCAAAATCGGAATCAGTATATCCAATGACCTCAAGCTTGTCTGATCTCCGATATGTCAGCATATGATCCTTTGTTCTTTGCAAGTACCTAAGTACCCTTTTGGCTGCTCTCCAGTGATCCATACCAAGATTACTGAGATACCGGCCTAGCATCCCTGTGATGTACGCAATATCCGGACGCGTACACACCTGAGCATACATCAGACTTCCTATTACCGAAGCATATGGAATCTGATGCATTTCTGATTTTTCGAGTTCTGTCTTTGGACACTGATTGAGACTTAATTTGTCTCCTTTTGCAACAGGGGTATTTCCTGGTTTACAGTGTTCCATGCTATATCGCTTGAGAATTCTTTCGATATATGCCTTTTGTGAAAGCCCCAAAATACCCTTATTTCGATCTCTTTGTATTTTAAGGCCTAACACATATGATGCTTCACCAAGATCTTTCATATCAAAATGCTTGAAAAGAAATCTCTTAGTTTCATGCATCATGTTTATATCGTTACTGGCAAGCAATATGTCATCAACATATAAAACCAAAAACATAAACTTACTCCCACTGAACTTGTGATATATGCATTCATCCACCAAATTAGGCTCAAATCCAAATGAGACAATGACTTGATGAAATTTGAAATACCACTGTCGAGACGCTTGCTTAAGTCCATAGATGGATTTCTTTAATTTGCAAACCATTTTCTTTGGGTCATCTGACTCAAAGTTAGGTGGTTGCACCATATAAATGTTTTCATCAATGTCGCCATTGAGAAACGCAGTCTTAACATCCATCTGGTGTAACTCAAGATCAAAATGTGCCACTAATGCCATGATAATTCTGAAGGAATCTTTCATAGACACAGGTGAGAAAGTTTCCGTAAAGTCAATGCCTTCTTTCTGTGTAAATCCCTTAGCAACAAGCCGTGCTTTATATCTTTCCACATTACCTTCTGAATCCCTCTTGGTCTTAAATATCCATTTGCAACCAACAGGGTTCACACCTTTAGGTAATGGGACGATATCCCAGACTTTGTTGTCATACATTGACTTCATTTCCTCATTCATGGTCTCGATCCATTTCTGAGAATTGACACTTTCCAAAGCCTGACGGAGATTGAGAGGGTCATCCTCCATCATGCCAATGTCAAATTCATGTTCTTGAAGAAATACAACATAATCCTTAGATATTGCACTTTTTCTCTCTCTGGTGGACCGCCTTAAAGGCACTATTTCTTGAAGTTCTTGAGGTGGTATAGGTTCCTCTTCAACATCAACATTGTCTTGAACCGGATTCTCTTCCATTTCTAGAGGTTCATACACTGCAGGTTCATTCACAGTAGGATCCTGAACCAATGAGTCTCCAGATATTCTTATTACAATTGGTACCGTTGATGGCGCCTCTTGTATAGGAGAATCCTGTTTCTCTTCAAAGACAATTTGATTTGTATTTCCCCCTTGAACCATAACATCCTCAAAGAACTTAACTGTATTTGTCTCGAAAATTGTTCTGTTAGTGGGATCATAAAACTTATACCCCCGGGACCTTTCCGCATATCTGACAAAATAACAGCTAACTGTCCTTTCGTCCAGCTTTTTCTCTTGTGGCCTATAAGGCCGAGCTTCAGCAGGACAACCCCAGATTCTTAAGTGTTGAAGACTAGGCTTTCGCCCGGTCCACATTTCATATGGAGTTTTGTTCGCTGCCTTAGTCGGTACCCGATTCAGAATATATGCTGCTGCCTTAAGTGCTTCTCCCCAGAGGTTCAATGGAAGTGAAGTATGAGAAATCATACTTCTCACCATCTCCATTAATGTTCGATTGCGCCTTTCAGCCACTCCGTTCATTGCGGGCGAACCCGGCATTGTATACTGTGGCACAATCCCATTTTCCTCTAGAAATTTAGCAAAAGGCCCTGGACGTTGTTCTCCTGAACCGTCATACCGACCATAGTATTCACCACCACGATCCGATCTGACGCTTTTAATCCTTTTGTTGAGCTGTAACTCAACTTCAGCCTTGAAGGATTTAAACGTGTCCAAAGCTTGAGCCTTTTCTTTAATTAAAAATATATAACCATATCTAGAATAATCATCAATGAAACTAATAAAATATACATGCCCATTCCTAGTAGCTGTAGGGAATGGCCCACATATGTCCGTATGTATCAGTTCAAGGATGTCATTCACACGATTGGCTGTATATTTGCGCATGCTTGTTTGTTTGCCCTTCGCACACTCAATGCACGGACCAAGATCCGACATGTCTAAGGGTCTCAGAATATCACTTTGAATAAGACGTGTAATTCCCTGTTGAGAAATATGACCTAAACGCTTATGCCAAAGTGCAGCTGAATCCTGATGTGTTAATTTCTGTCTAACGTTTCGAGTTTCATTGTTCAGGGTTTCATTATATGAAGCAATAGTATCTAAAGCATAAAGATTATCCAAAATAGATAGAAAACCAGAAGCAACCAAATTGGAGTTTTGATACAAACCAAACTTTCTATCTCCAAATGAACAAGTAAAACCTAATTTGTCCAATACAGAAATAGAAATTAAGTTCCGCCTAAAAGACGGTACAACAAAGGTATCAAACAAATCCAAATAAAATTCAGTTTTCAGAAGTAATCTAAAATGCCCTATAGCTTCAACTTCTGTCTTGTTTCCCATCGCCCACATAGATGTATCTTTCACCATCAGTTTGGCTTCCGGTAACTTCGGCAACCCATTATAGCACGAACGTGATAATAGAATTATACATTTTATTTGATGCATTCATTGCCAAGTCGAAAAATATATTAACAAGAATAAACAACCCCTTAGATCCATAGAGAAACATTATATCGGCACTGATCGTAACCGGTTTTCTTTTCTTTATTGGGCTTTTTCTGCGATCTTGTAGTTGCAGCATCAGAATTTGCCTTACGTTTCTGTTTTCCTGTTTTCTTTAGAGGTAGAAGCAATGTTTGCACTTTCGCTCTTGTCCGACTTCAACCTCTCTTCCTCCTGAACACAGTGCGAGATGAGTTTCATTACTGTCCATGAGTCCTTCTGACAGTTATAACTCACCTTGAACTGTCCAAACGAGGGAAGAGAGTTAAGGGCCAAATATACTAGCATATCATCCGATATATCTAGTTTATGTCCCTTCAATTTTGAGCGAGTATCATCATTTCAAGAATGTGCTCCCTTACATTGCACTTGCCATGGTACTTCATTGTGCAAAGTTTGTTTAACAGAATGCCTATTTCGGCCTTCTCATTCCTAACAAACCTTTGCTCAAGTTCCTTAAGATAGTCCTTGGCAAGTGTGGAATCAGAAACTGGTCCCCTAAAACTTTCAGGAATAGTCTTTTGCATGACCCTTAGACACAAGCGATTTGACCTCATCCATCGTGCATGTGCATTTTGTTCCTTATCAGAACTAGTTTCAACAGACACAGATGGTTTGGCCTCCTGTAACGCTGTGTCTAGGTCAAGACACCCAAGGATAATCTCAAGATTATCTTTCCATTCCTTGAAATTAGAACCCGTTAGCATCGGAATGCTATCAATGCCAGCTGTAAGATCAGTAATTTTTACTGAAAAATATTTGCAAAGAATGAATCAAAAAAAAAAACCAAATTATAATAAAAAATCAAAATAAGGCATACTCCATCAACTAAATATCTTCAAATAATAAGTGCTCTTTGGAGTCAGTTATTATTCTAGAATAAATAGGTGTAGCAATCAAATGTAACAGTCCATTTGGTGTCAATTAGTCAACCTTCCTTTGGGCCGATTAACCAATTACATCTAAAACATAATGACTATTACCCATTTATTACCACAAGCATACACATACAATGCTTGATTATTGTCTTTCCTTTGGGCCAGTCCAATAACCAAAAATTATATGTATATTTACTGTGTATAAATTGGCAAATGATCAACGCCGGTATGAGAGCTTACTTTGGCAAGATGATACTTTTATTGATCATTTTCCAAAATATATCTCAAACTTAAGCCTTCATAATGATTTAATATTATCCGAAAGACATTTATTAATATTTAACCGAACTATTACTCTGTTTCAGTTTGTTTGCTAAAATATTTAATTGGTCAAAAATAATTATGCAGCGGAATACCAAAATAATGACTTAACTGAATAATCGAAACCTTATTTGCATGATAAAAATTATATATAACGTCATTATTTTTAAAATATTTGACCAAACAACTATTTACAAACAAAACCAAAAATTTCAAATAAAACCAAAACAGAGTAATGATCAAAAAAGAATTTCTGAAATCTTTAACAAAAATCAATCATGCAGAAATTAATCGGTTCAACTAGAGTAGGCTCTGATATCACTTGAAGGAATTTATGTCATGCATAAACATACCGCAATTCATAAATTCAAGATTTGCCAAGATCCTCTAGTAAACCCTTAATCTGAAATTTAATG
Organism: Carex pumila; assembly: GCA_033356055.1. Lineage (NCBI taxonomy): Eukaryota > Viridiplantae > Streptophyta > Magnoliopsida > Poales > Cyperaceae > Carex > Carex pumila. Next base: position 126,664 of record JARJHM010000839.1, read on the forward strand.
TTACCTTAATCTATAGCTATTGTCCTGCGGAGAACTTGATCAATAGCTATTGTCTTCCGGAGAGACACGATCACCGTTGATCACCGGAAGCCTTCAAATTCCGAGCGATCCTTCTCAAGTCCGATGGAGAAATCAAGAGAAGCAGCAGCGACAATGTTCTGTTTCGTAATCGAAATACCCGAACCACAAGTTCTGAGTCTCACCGATTATATGGCTTGACTTGTTTAATTATTAAAGAGGCTATCTTTTGAAGGCTATCTTTGAACCAATCAAATTGAAGAAATCTCTTCAATTCACTTACTTGTATTCCTTACGCCATATGCATATTTATAGAAATTAAAGTCGGTTTACCATGGCGGTTCTACTATTTGATTGGTTAGTTAATAGTCAAAGCCTCAAAAGTTGACTAATATGTTACCAATTCACACATAACCGACCCATATAAGTCGTTTGTTATTTCAATTAATCAAATCTCTTTATTAATTAAACAATCAATTAATTAATTATTTAATTAATTCTTAGCGGGTCTGAATTCAGAACTTGCCTATACTGGTATTTCCTTATTTACAGAACACTGTCATATTTAATCGTGTTCTCCAGGGACCAATAGCATAATTGTATTATTTCCAAAACTTTATATAATTTAGTCCATCACTAAATCATAAAGTTTATTAATACGCATTCTACACATTAAAGGCCCCACTCCTCATGACACATATTGAAACCGATAAATTGTACTTAATTTGATCACTTCATATCGGGTTTAATAAATATTTAACAGTCTATTATTCAATATATATTTATATCACATATAAGCCCATATATGTGTAATTAATCGAAATTAATTCCAACACCTTGTACCTTAACAATTTTCCCTAAATGAAAATATTAAGATGGAACACTAGCAGAAGAATGAAGGTCTTGATAGGAGCATGAAGAGAACAAGTAAAGGAGTTGGTTAGGATTTAGGGTTTCTGCATGTGGGAGAAATTTGGTGTTGGGGTGGCATGCTTTTGTAAATGTATCAATTTCGTCTCTACTAGTCAGCTGCATGTGATATCATAGTATTGCATCCTAAGATTCTAATGTGTTTGGTTTTCGGTATGTTTTTTTTATTGTAACAATCTTCTTGTAAACAATAAAGTAAACATGTGCATGGGAAAAGTAGACTTTAATTTTAAGTGATAGAGGGCATGCATGCCTACGTACATATAAAAAAACAAAAAAA